>PVHX01003277.1:0-52631 GCA_004024805.1 Geosciurus inauris | reverse complement strand
CTAAGACTGGCCTCAAACTTGCCATCCTCCAACTCAGCCTCCTGAGTCCTTGGGATTACAGGACTTCATGGATGTCACGTTACAGCTAAGCCTCGAAGGAGGGGTAGAACTCAGATGGGTGGTAAGAAGTAACTTTTCAGGTACCTGATTAATCAAGGTGCATAGAAAAATATTAGAGAACATGCATCCACTGAAATTTATTGCCTGCTTCATGAAGAACAGAATTAGAAAATTCAGGGTCTGTTTCTAACTCTAGTTTTTTAAAAGTAGTGTTGATGTGCTTAGGCCATCTTAAACATTGATTTGTTATACAGCCTAAAAACCTCCAATGAAAGGACATCACAGTGTTACAAGGGAAGCTTTGAGTTGTCTTTAGTATATGTTATTAGCCCGTGTGGGTACTAGGTATGATTAACTCTGTTCTATATTCTCTGTTTTGTCATCACATGCTACTTCTAGTATCTGGAATTACTAGAGGGCAGCCCTTAAGAGGTATAGGCATTCAGTAAATGTTGAAAGAATAAGCAAACACAGTATTGTCTTAGCTGTTTGCTTTTTAGTTGCTTAAAAAGTTAAGTGCTAGTCAGGCGCAGTGGCACACGCCTGTAATCCCAGCAGCTCGGGAGGCTGACAGGAGGATCACGAATTCAAAGCCAGCCTCAGCAATGGCAAGGCACTAAGCAACTCAGTGAGACGCTATCTCAAAATAAAATATAAAATAGGGCTGGGAATGTGGCTCAATGGCCAAGTGCCCCTGAGTTCAATCCCCAGTACCCACCCCCCAACCAAAAACCAAAAAGTTAAGTGTTAATTATCTGGTAGTATTCCATATCCACTTATATGTTCAAGACAGAGCGAATACTTTTTTGTTGCTAATAAATTTTCAGTCAAGATACTATTTATGTAAGAAATGTTTATAGCCATGAGAAATATTAAAATTATTATTAGTGCTTTGGATACAATAATGAATAGGTTTTAATTCCTAAGAACTATTGATGAAGAGAAAGGAAGTATTGACTTCAGAGGATTATTAAAAATGAACTCACTATTATATAAAAATATGATAGGAAGGACTAAACATTCCTTTTTTTTTTTGGTACCAGATAATGAACCCAAGGGCACCTAACCACTGAGCCACATTCCCCAGCCCTTTTTATTTTCTATTTTGAGAGAAGGTCTTGCTAAGTTGCTAAGGCTTGCCTTGAACTTGTGATCCTACTGGCTCATCCTCCTCAGTTGCTAGTATTACAGGCGTGCACCACCATGCCATTATACCCAACTCTAAACATTCTTAACACATGAAGTAGCAAGCAATAGTTCATATTAAAGTATTTTTATATTGATAAACAGTAAAACTATATACTAGAGGCTGGGGCCGTAGCCTAGTGGTAGAGTGTTGCCGCTGGGGCCGTAGCCTAGTGGCAACCCAGTTGCCTCATATGTGTGAGTCACTGGGTTCAATCCTCAGTACCGCATAAAAATAAATAAATAAAATAAAGATATTGTGTCCATCTACAACTAAAAAAATATTTTTAAAAAACTATATACTAAATAAATAAATAGTATTTTCCGGAAAGGGCTAAACAGTCTTACATTTGTGAAATAGCAGTAACTTTTAGTTTAAAAAATAACATTAGTTTTTTTTGTGGTGCTAGAGATTGAACCCAAGGCCTTGCATATGCTAGGCAAGTGCTCTACCACAGCACTATACTTCTAGACCTCTAATAATAAAATATTTTTATGTTGAGGAAGAATAGATTGTTGGAGAATTCTGAGTTTCATAAGATACCACAATGAATGTTCTACCATTGGTGGTTAGCATTGTAACATATGCTAGGCAAAATACCTAGTAACATATTCTTTCTTTCTCTTTCTCAATAGTTCTTATAATTTCTAGTAATATGCATTGAGTCTTTCCATTCTGATATTTCAATGTATTTTGTAAACACTAATTAAGCCTTTCAAAATCTATGATGGCTTTGTATGATTAAATTAATTATATTTCATATGAAGAAACCAAAGCTGAGAGAGGCAAGTTATTTACCTAAGATCACATATTATTTAACTGATGGAAATGGAGTTGTTCCATGTTCTAGTATTCAAATCTAACTCCTATATAAAATGAAATCAGTATAGTGACACTAAAGGAATGCTATTGCGGTCCCTAGAATAAACTGAAGATATTAAGTCACAGCAATTTAAAGAACTATGTCAATAAAATGAGTATTCTAATTTAATCTCTGTTAAGTGTAGATTAATATATATATTTATATTTAAGAAGATAGTAATTTCATTTTATATTTAATTTTTAACATCATGGTTATTAGTTTTTTTTATACAGGCTCTCTTCTTGTAAGCAAAGCTCAAAGCAGCCAGAGTTGGAGACTGAGGCAGGAGGATTGCAAGTTTGAGGCCAACCTGGGAAACCCAGTGAGACCTTGTCTCAAAATAATAAATCAAAATGGCTGGGGGGGGGCGGGGGGGCGGGGGTTGTGGCTCAGTGATAGAGCCCTTGCCTAGCACATGTGAGGCACTGGGTTTGATTTCTTAGCACCACATGTAAATAAATAAATAAAATAAAGGTCCATCAACAACTAATAAAAATATTTTTTTAAAAAAAGGGCTAGGGATTTAGGTCAGTGGTAGAGCACCTTTAGGTCAGTGGTAGAGCCCTCCCAAAATATCTGCAAAAAAACCACAAAAAAAGCGCAAAATTGGTGTATACTATGAATCAAATACTCAAATGATAAACTACTTAGTTAACTTGACTATTTAAATAAAAATAATTTTTGTAATAGAGAACTCTAAACTTTTTTCTACTATAGTTATCACTGATTAGATATATGATTTTTGAATATTTAAATGTCATAGTAGGAGTATAATATCTTCAGAAAGAATTTATCTTATGCTGTATTAACAAATGAGCAGCTATTTTCAGTATTATCCACATATAGTATCACCATTGCAGTGGTAGAGTAGACAAATCCCAGACCATTAAATATTCGACAATCCTTCATCTAGGAAAAACAAACAAAATATTTACAAAAGTATTTTAAAATATGAAAAGTTTGGGTAACTGAAGTAATGGCAAATACATTAATCTGAATCTCCCCATACATCCTCTAAAATGTAATAAAGAAGAATAAATAAAACTATACATAATCATGCCTTAAGTAGAATACAGAGAATGCTCCAACTTCAAATTATCTGTAAATCAAAAAATAATACCAAATTCTAGTAAGCCACCATTCAATATCTTGCTTAAGCCTTGATGGAGAACATGAGTTAACCGGGAAAAACTGTACAAAAGAAGGGAGCTAGTGACAGGTTTATGATTGCCCTAAAATTGTTCATAGAAGATTCTCCTGAAATACTGATAGATCACAGCATGCTGTAGAGAAAGGACTTAGAAGTCTGTATGGAACTCAAGGAGGCAGTTTGGGTAAAAAAAAGGAAAGAACAAATGCCCTTCGGAAACTAGGCAGTTTTGGTGGAGGGAAAAAAAGAAATGAAGGAGAAAGTTTAGGACCCTCAAATATAAAAGCACATTTTAAAAATCAGAGGAAAAATATCCTTACTCTGCCTTTCTCCCAAATCCAATGAATAATGAAAGCATACTTTACCGGAAGCAGGAGGCATTCTGGTTTTGTCTGTCTATTTTGAAGCACAAATTTCCCAAGGGAAATTTTATTGATGGTTCTAGTTTATACCCTCACAAAAGACCAACTGCATCCAAATGAAGTGACAAATGAATATAACCTCAAGATTTTATTGTCTTTCATAATAAAACAAAAGATGAAGGTTAGAACTGCCTCACACGACTTGCTCCTTTCAGTTTAAAATGCTTCTCTTAGTAGCCAGCACTTTCTAGATCTGCAGTTGGACTCAACACACTGAAGCCTCAGCACAATCCTTTTTGTAGTTTCAACCTTTTTGTTGAAAATTACCTTAGCCTGCTACCGTAGCCACTTGGTATACCATCGTAATACTGCTTTCCCTGGGCATATGGAGAACTCTTGCCCTTCTTGTACTCTGTCCCTTATGTTGGGTTGGTGCTTTCCACACTTTATACAGAAAGTCTGACAGTTATTAGAAATGTTTACCATATTTATGGAAGTATTATCTGTTGGAAAGAAGCAGAGAGAACATTTATGAACTGGAATCTTGTAAACTGCCTTGAATATCATTCATGTTCACAAAAAGTGGTTTTTAAAAAAGTACAAAATGAGGATCTAAAGAATTCACTTGATAAAAATACCTATGGCACCTGCCTTCCCCACCCCCAAATAACCAACATAAAGATAGACATGTACATCCATGAAGTAGAATTGAGAGTCTAGAAATAAATCCTTATGTTAATGGTCAGTTGATTTTGAACAAGAATGTCAAGATAGTTTAATAGGGAAAGAAAAATCTTCTTAACAAATGATGTGGGGCAATTGGAAATTGACATGAGAAGGATCAAGTTGGACCCTTACCTCACACCCTACAAAAAATTAAAGTGAATCAAACATCTAAATGCAAGTACTAACACTATAAAACTCTTAGAATAAAATTTATAAATCTTCTTGATCTTGTATTCAGCAGTGTTTTTTTTAAAGATATAATACCTTCAAGCATAGCAATGAAAGAAAACTAAATAAATTAGATCTCATAAAAATTAAAAACTTGTGCTTCAAAGGACACCATCAGAAAGGACACAATTAAGAAAAGACAACCCATATGATATAAGAAGAACTTCATAAATTCTATATCTAACAAGGGACTACTATTGAGAATATATTAAAAAATACCTTGTACAACTCAACAATAAAAATACAAATGACTGGCCAGGCATGGTGCCACATGGCTGTAATCTCAGCTGCTCAGATGGGAGGCTGAGTTAGGAGGGTCCCACATTTGAGGCCAACCTCAGCAATTTAGCAAGGCCCTAACCGACTTAGTGAGACCCAGTCTCAAAATAAAAAATAAAAATGGCTGAGGTATTACTCAGTGGTTAAGCACTCCTGGGTTCAATCCCTAGTACCCATAAATAAACAAATATATAGATAAATAACAAAAGTCTTAATTTTTTAATTATTATTTTTATTTATTCTAATTAGTTATACATCATGATAGCAGTGTCCATTTCGTTTCATTGTACACAAATGGAGCACAACTTTTCACTTCCCTGGTTGTACACGATGTAGAGTCACACCATTTATGTAATCATACATATACCTAGGGTAATGATGTCTTTCTAATTCCACCATCTTTCCTACCTACCATACCCCTCCTCTCCCCTTTCTCCCCTCCCTTCCCTTTGCCCAATCCAAAGTTCATTCTTCCCATGTCCTTTCCCTCCATTATGGATCAGTATCCACTTATCAGAGAGAACATTCAGCCTTTGGTTTTTGGGGATTGGCTTACTTCACTTAGCATGGTATTCTCCAACTCCATTCATTTACCTGCAGATGCCATAATTTTATGCTTTTTTAATCCTGAGTGATATTCCTTTGTGTATATATACCACAGTTTCTTTTCTTTTTAATATTCTTTTAGTTGTAGATGGACACACATCTTTATTCATTTGTTTATTTTTATGTGGTGCTGAGGATTGAACCCAGTGCCTCACACATGGGAAGCAAGAGCTCTACCATTGAGCCACGACCCCAGTCCTACCAGTTTCTTTATGCATCCATCCATTGAAGGGCTTTGTATTTTTGCAGTGCTCAGATGGACCCCAGGGCCTCACATCTTCTAGGCCTCACATCTTCTAGTGCTCTACCATTAACCTATATTCCCAGCTTTGAGATAACCTTATTTTTTTCCCACATTTTTTATTAATGCATTATAGTTGTATGTATTAGTGGGATTTGTTGTTACATATTTGCACATGTACACAGTAAACGCTAAACAACATAATTTGCCCAATATCACTCACCAGCACTTTTCTCCTTCCTCCCCGCCTTATACCTCTTGGGTCCCTTTCTTTACTGATCTCCCTTTAATTTTCATGACATCTGTTCCATCTTTCTTTTCCTTTTTCCTCTCTAGCTTCTGCATATGATAGAAAACATATAACTCTTAACCTTCTGAGTTTGACTTATTTCACTTAACCTAATGGTCTCCAGTTCCATCCATTCTCCTACAAATGCCATAATTTTGTTTTTCTTTATGGCTGAATAAAACTCTATTGGGTATACATACCACATTTTCTTTATCCGTGCATCTCTTGAGGGACATGTAGGCTGGTTCCATAGTTTGGATATTGTGAATTGTGCTATTATAAACATTGTAGTATGGTTTTAATTCTTAAGGGTAAGTATTGAGTGGTGGTATAGCTGGGTCATGTGGTAGTTGATTCCATGCCTTGCATTTTGAGGAACCTCCTCACTGGTTTCCATAGTGGTGGTTTTGTATACTAATTTACAATCCCACCATCAGTGTTAAAATGTTTCTTTTTCTCCACATACTCTCCAGCATTTATTATTGTTCATATTCTTGATGACTACCATTCTGACTGTTATGAAATAAAATCTCAGTGTAGTTTTGATTTACATTTCCGTAGTTGCTAATGATATTGAATATTTTTTTCATATATTATTAACCATTTGCATTTCTTCTTTTTTTTCTTATTTTTGTAGTTGTAGATGGACAAAATATCTTTATTTTATTTCTTTTTATGTGGTGCTGAGGATCGAACCCAGTGCCTCATGCATGTAAGGCAAGTACTCTACCACCAAGCTGCAATCCCAGCCCTACATTTCTTCTTTTGAGAAGTATATGTTCAGTTCATTTGTCCATTTATTAATTGTGTTATTTGATTTTTTTGTTGTAAAGTTTGTTAAGTTCTAAATATTAATCCTCTATCAGATGAGTAAATAGCAAAGATTTTCTCCCATTCTGTAGGTAACCTAATTTTAAGTAAAGATTTCCCCAGATGTAAAAATGGCCAATAAGCTCATGAAATGATGCTCAGTATCATCAGTCATTAAGGGAGATGCAGATCAAAACCACTATGAGATAATTGGTCACACATACTAATGTGGCTATAGTAAAAAAGAGACAGTAACATGTTGAGAATGTGGAAATTTGGAATCATCATATATCATGTTGGGATGTAAAATGGGAAAAGCGTTTGGCAGTTTTTCAAGAAGTTCAATATACTTACCATATGACTCAGCAGTGTCATTTCTGGATATGTATCCAAGAGAATTGAAAACACATATCAGACAAGAACCTATACATGAATATTCATAATAAGCAAAATGTAGAAACAACCATTATCCATTGGCAGATGAGTGGATAAACAAAATATGGTATATCCATACAATGCCATAATATTCAGCTAAAAGAAGAAATAAAGTTCTGTAACATGCTGCATCCTTGAAGAATCTTGAAAACATTATCATAAGTGAAAGGAACAGACACAAAAGGTCATATATTATACAATCCCATTTCTATGAAATATCCATAATAGGCAAATTCATAGAGATAGAAAATGGTGCTAATAGTGCTTGCCAGAATAGGGAAAAGCAGGAATTGGGAATTGTTAATGAGTATGGGGTTTCTTTTTGGGGTGATGAAAATGTTCTGCAACTAGATAGTAGTGATGATTTCATGGACTTGTGAATATATTAATATACTATTTCAGTATACTAAAAAACACTAAATTTGTGTGTTTTAATTGTTAGGGCTGTTCTAACAGATACTGTACCATGGACTTGGTGGCTTTAACAACAGAAATTAATTTTCTCAGTCTGGAAGCTAGAATTCTAAGATCAAGATATCAGAAAAGTTGATTTCCTTCTGAAGCCTCTTCTTGCTGTCTGCTTACGTGATCACCCTTTAGGTGGTGTGTTGTCTCCATCCTCTTCTTATAAGGACACTACACATATTGGATTAGTGCCCACCCACATAATGTTTTGCCTTAATTACTTTCTGCTAAAATGCCTGTCTCCAAATATAGTCATATTCCGAGGTACTAGAGATTGGGACTTCTACACTTGATTTGGAGAGAGGGAGGGTTGGAGAGACATGACACTTTAAAACATAGCATTTTAAAAGGATAAATTTTATGGTATGTGAATTAGGTCTGAGTTTTCAAAAATGTAAGGACCAAGCAGGGAATATAGCTCAGTGGTAGAGCACTTGCCTAGCACTAAGATCTGGGTTCAGTCTCCAGGACTGAAAAAAAAAATCATAAGAATCTACTTTGCAGATATCTCTGAAAATAAATTTGAAAACCTAGATGAAAAAAGATAATTTCCAAGCTAAATATAGTTTTCCAGAATTGTCTGCATTGGTGCTGGGTAAGGTGGCACACATCTGTAAATCCCAGCCACTCAGGAGGCTACAACAGGAGGATTGAAAGTTCCAGGCCAGCCTCTGCAACTTAGTGAGACCCTGAGCAACTTAACAAGATCCTCTCTCAAAAATAAAAAGATGTAGCTCAGTGGTAAAGCATCCCTGGATTTAATCCCCGGTACCTCAGTACAAGAAAAAGAGGAGAGAGTAAAGAATTGACCACATTTAAGATAGTCCAATTTCTATAGAAGAAATATGAAGTAACTGCCTCATAAAAAAGCACCCAGCCTAAATGATTCCATAGCAATGGTCTATGAAACATTGAAAGAACATATAGTCTCAATGCTCCATAAATTGTTGCAGAGCATTAAAAGTGAATGATACTAGTTCCTAAAGAGTGTATAAAAAAGAAATCATTTACAGACCATTATCAGTTATAAATATTGATGTAAAGTACCAAATATAATATTAGCTAACAAATTCCAACAACATATTAAGAAAATAATACATTATAACTATGTAGGATTCATTTCAGAAATACAAGGACTGTTCAAAATTAGGAAACACATTAATACATCATATTAATAAATATGAGGGTAAAAATCATGGTTATTTTCATAGATGCTGAAAATATCTTCAACAAAAATCAACATCTTATAAGAAAAAATGCTCCTAGAAAATAGGAATTGATGGATATCTTCTTAACATGATTATACATACCTTAGTCCTAAATCCATCATCTTACTTGATATACTAGGGACATTTTTACTACTACCGTGAGGATCAAGGCAAGGATATCCAATAATTGCACTTGGTGTTAGACAAAGAAATAAATCTCACTATTTGCAGATAAAACAATAGTATACTTGGAAAACCCTAGAGCAGGGATCAATAAACAAGAGCCAAATCTGGCTACATACATTTATTTTTATATTTCCTGTGCTTTTGCATTATGCCAGCAAAGTTGAAGAGTTACAAATAGAAACTTTTTGGCCCACAAAACAAAATATTACTATCTGGTGTTTTTACAGAATATTTACTATCTGGTGTCTTTACAGAAAAAGCACGTGTACTCCTGGCCTATAGAACCAATGATAAAACAATCCAAACAATAAAAGAATTCAATAACTAGCAGACTGTAAAATTAGGATTTAGGAGTCAATATTCTTTACATATACAAACAGAGCATTAAAAGTGAATGATACTAGTTCCTAAAGAGTGTATAAAAAAGAAATTATTTACAGACCATTATCAGTTATAAATATTGATGTAAACTACCAAATATAATATTAGCTAACAAATTCCAACAACATATTAAGAAAATAACACATTATAACTATGTAGGATTCATTTCAGAAATACAAACATATATATCCTTTACATATACAAACAGTGACCAGTTAGAGGGTATAGTGGTAGGGAAAACTCTATTAACAACAAGGAAGATAAAATACTTATGGATAAACATAACAAGGAGTATATACAGGTTATTTTAGAAAAACTTTTAAACACTTGGAAAGTACACAATTAGATTTGAGCCAAGGAAAAGATGATAATTTATAATTTCAATATTTGAATAAAAGTACTAACATTTTTTTTATGAAACTAGACAAGTTGATATGAAGTTCTGATTGAAAAAGATAAGCTGGGTGTGGTGGCGCATACCTGTAATCCCAGTGGCTTGAGAGGCTGAAACAGGAGGATCACAAGTTCAAACCAGCCTCAGCAAAAGTGAGGTGCTAAGCACCTCAATGAGACCTCATCTCTAAATAAAATACAAAATGGGCTGAGGATGTGACTCAGTGGTCAAGTGCCCCTGAGTTGAATCCCTGGTACCAAAACAAAAATAAAAACAAAACACATATATGTAAGAATACCCAGAATTGTTTCAGGCAGAGTAAACAAATACTATAATAATGCATGAAAAATTAATGATGAGGACATATTCTGCAGACTCAAATTTTTTCCTACAAGATGCTCAAAATCACAAAAAGAAAAAAAAAAAGGACATTAGACATACACTATCTTTACCAAACTGTCATAATTAACATCAGTAAAGGGATAAATAGACCTCATGCATTCTGGTAGAATGGACTAAGAAGAGCACAATATTTCTGTGGTTTTCCTATATTCCTGCAAGAATGCATGATCTGAAAGAAAATATGAATAAAAACTAGTCAAATGTAAATTAAGGGACATTTCACAAAATGGTTTGTACTTTTCAAAAATATCAATGCCATAACAAAGCCTGAGGCATTTATTACAACTCCAAAATGACTAAGGTGACATGCAAATACAACATATGATTGGATTAGATCAGGGGCCAGGAAAGAAAATTTTAATTTTTTTTTTTTTTTTGGTACTGGGGATTGAACTCAGGGGTACTCGACCACTGAGCCACATCCTCAGCTCTATTTTGTGTTTTATGTAGAGACGGGTGTCATTGAGTTGCTTAGCATTTCACCATTGCTGAGGCTGGCTTTGAACTCGTGATTCTCCTGTCTCAGCCTCCCAAAGTGCTGGGATTACAGGTGTGCGCCACCGTGCCCGGCAAGAATTTAAATTTTTTAGAATTTTGTTATTTCTGATTTTAGTATAAAGACAATAGTGTAGCAGTTGATGAAATGTGTGAATATCTGTTGATTGGATCATACTCTGTTAATGTTAACTTCCTTATTTTGATAAATGTACTTTTAAAGGAAATACACCTTGAAATATTTAGGAGTAATGGGGAATAATGATAGCAGTTTATTACTGAAATCAGAAAAAAACTATAGAGGCAGGGGAAGACATAATGTGGTTTAAGTCTGGGAAATCTGAATGAAGTGTCTATGGAACTTCTTGGTACTTGTTAAAAACTTTTGTACTGATTTCAGATTTAGAAAAGTCAATAATGAAAACCTCTTGTTTATACTCACAACTCTTCTTACACTGAATGTATGGGTTTTCCACAGCAAGCAATTTTGTTTTTTCTTTCTTTTATTAAAATTTTTAAATATTTTAACAATACTGGGAATTGAACCCAGGACCTCATATATGCTAAGTAAGCACTATACAACTGAGATACATCCTCATCCCTTATTTTCCAGTTATCTTTGGACACTAACTGTTGTGTCCTTCAGTTTAATTAAATTCTTATTTTAGCTAGGTAAAATGAGCTCCAGACCCCACTGGTTAATAGCTCGGTTCCACAAGACTGCATTCTAACCACTAATCCCAAATGTCACACTTTCTGTGCTTATACAGATTAGGGGATTTCACGACTCCTTCTTCAAGTTGTGTTGTAGTCAGCTTTTTCACTGCTGTGACTAAAAGTTCTGACAAGAGCAATTTTAGAGGAGGAAAGTTTATTTGGGGGCTCAAGGTTTCAGAGATTTTAGCCAATATGCAGCTGGCTCCATTCCTTGGGGTTGGAAGTGAGACATAACATCATGGTGGAAGAGTGTGGTGGAGGGAAAAGGCTCACAGATGATCAGAAAACAGAGAGAGAGAGAGAGAGAGGAAGAGCTCCTCTACTTGCCAAATACAAAACATACATCCAAAGGCATGTCCCCAATGACCCACTTCCTCCAGCCACACCCTACTGGCCTTCAGCCACCACCTAGTTAATCTAATCAGAGGATTAATTCACTGATTGAGTTAAGCCTCTCAGAACCCAATCATTGCACCTCTGAATGTTCTTGCATTACCTCACACATGAACTTTTGGGGGGACATCTAATATAGGGGTCCTGAGCACAGGAGCTTCTTGCTGTGTGGGGTACATCCTCTTTCTTGGCACGTAGATACATTGAGGTACTCTGAACACCTTCATTTAAGATTTTTAATAAAGGCTTCCTTATATAGGCAGATTAAATCATTGTTCATAAGTGACTTCAATATCTTAGCTCTTCTCCTCTCTTTAGATCTATAGGGATAGGACTGAAAGTTCCAACCATCTAATCACATGGTTGATTCCCCTGATGACTAGCCTCCTTATTACCATAAACTCATCTTATTATCATAAACTGAAGTGTAGTTGAGAGGGACTTACCATGAATAACAGAATATACTCCTCTCACCTCACAGAAGTTCTGTGTCAGAAACTGGTGACAAAAGCCAACTATTAGATTTATCACAATTGAAAAAAATAATAGCTGGACATGATGGAGCACACCTATAATCCCAGTGACTTAGAGATGGGTACCCTTCACTCAATTATAGTTTCTCCTGTTATATAAATTATTGGATTATATTTTCTAAAACTAAGAAAGCAACATTGCTACATTACTATTAACTAAACTCCAGATCACTTGGATTTTACCCATTTCTCTATTAATGTTCTTTGAAACTCTTCTAACTTTATTCACATTTCTCTAATTTTTCCTTTAATATATCTTTCCTGCTTCAAGATCCAATCCAGGATACCACATTGAATTTAGTTGTTATATCTGTTTAGTCTCCTCTACTCTGTGATGGTTTCTCAGTCTTTTTTGTTTTTTAGACTTGAACAGTTTCAAAAGTACTATTAACATTTTCTTAGGATATTTCCCAATTTGGGTTTGCCTTATGTATTTCTCAAAATTATAAGTTTATGAAAGTTATAAGTTTTTGAAAGTTATAAGATACCTATTATCTAGGTAAAGTACCTTTCCAAAATATCATATCAGAAGTAAATGGATATCCTAATGATATAAACCTTAATATCTTTTTTTTTTTTTGGTACCAGGGATTGAACTCAGGGGTACTCGATCACTGAGCCACATCCTCAGCCCTATTTTGTGTTTTATGTAGAGACACGGTCTCACTGAGTTGCTTAGTGCCTCGCTATTGCTGAGGCTGGCTTTGAACTCGCGATTCTCCTGTCTCAGCCTCCCTAAGTGCTGAGATTACAGGCTTGTGCCACCGCGCCCGGCTTAAACCTTGATATCTTGGTTAAAGAAATTATCTACCATATTTCTGTGATATAAAGTTCAAATTTTCACACTGTATTCTTTGTTACTAAGTCTAGCCCATCCTCAAATGTAGGAGTGGGAATGAGAAGTATAGCTACACATCACCTCCTGGAAGGAATAGTTCCTACACATATTATATATTCTATGAGGACGATTTGGTTCTTATTATCTATCTATCAGGTATTTATATCATTACTTGAGTATATTTATTTTACTCTTTGGGTTATTATATGTCACTATTTTGTCACCCAAATCATTCTGGTATTAGCTATTGGGAGTTCTTCCTGATGGATTTCTAAGGCCCTTTGACATACTTTGGTATTTTAAGCATTTCTTTGCTGATACTACAAGATGCTTCTACTTTATCTTGTATTTTCCCTGCTATAATCAACTATTTTTTTAAGAATCCTTTGTTCATTTTATTAGACAATGATATCTAAGAACCAAGATCTTTGTACTTGGTGGTTTGTACTATTTCATATTTTGTATTTTTATGTAAATTTGAAATTATTGCAAATTAAAAGTTTTAAAAATTTAAGAGCTAATAGTTATGAGGTATATTTCATTCATTACTCCTAGGTGTTCTACCTTAGTTAGCTATTATGGAAGTTACTAAATGTTACCTTTATAAGATCATAGGTGCTTGTTCTTTGTAAATTGTATTAATACTTCATTGGATAACCGGAAGTTATTAATATCACACTACAACCTCAGTGGAACTTATTTGTATATTTTATTGGCAACTTTTTATATAGGATAGAAACTCCTTGCCATATTTTGCTTTTATGAAAAATATTGAGGACTATGATTAAATTCATAAAATTTATGTAACAAAGCTAATCAGTAAGCAGTGTAGTTTAACATGCGTACATAAAAGGGGATAGCTGAGGCATAAAGGAAGATGTGGACATAACCCATGATTTTGAGGCAATGATACCTCCTTCGTCATATTCCACTTGAGTGAATAAGCATGATGCAGACAGCCTAACCTATTTGGCAGGAAATTCTGTATATGAAAATGTAGCATTTCTTTTTTTTTTAATATTTATTTTTTAGTTGTAGGTGGACAGAATATCTTTATTTTATTTTTATGTGGTGCTGAGGATCGAACCCAGTGGCTCCCGCGTGCTAGGTGAGCACGCTACCACTTCGCCATAATCCCAGCCCGAAAATGTAGCGTTTCTTATGGAAGGTTTTAAAAAGACCTCTTTGACCTATGACATATGAGAAGGTTATTACCAAACCAGATGATTTCTCTTTGTAGGAAGTAAATTATTACTTCTAGAATATAAGAATGAGAAAGGAAAGTAAATAAATGAGAATATAGCTATGCTTTAACTTATAGTGACAAAAAGAGTATATTGCCAAATAACATAAAGGTTAGTAAGGATAATTGTAGTGTAACAAAGACAGTTCAAATGATCTGATCCTTTATTTATTGTGATGCTGAGAATAGAATCCAGGGCTTCATGCATGCTAGACAAGTGCTCTTCCATTGAGCTATGCCTCTAATCCTCATTTTTATATAGAAAGATAAACATGCATATTTATACATGCGTAGAAAATTTCTAGATCACTATCAATCTGCAGTTTACTACCTACTGATGTTCATGAAATCAATTTGGTAGGTAATAGCCAGCATTTTTTCAGGTTAAATAAAAAAAAGTCAAGAGGTTTTGTACATAATAATTAGTATTACTGAAACTTTTGGGGGGAGGAGTGCTGCTGGGCATCAAGTACAGGGTCTTGCACATGCAAAGCAGGCAGTCTGCCATTAAGGTCCATGTTCAGCCCTATTATCACACATTTATTCCAAGTGTTTATGTATGTGAGAGAGTAAGTGTAGAAGATTTCTGGATTGTGATGTAAAATACATTTCTTATTTTGAGTCTGAGTCAAAAAGAATGTTTGAAAAATATGGTAATGGAATTGCAAGCTAAAAACAGAGTAGACCTCTAGGAGAAGGAGGGGGATTTTGGCAGGAGATGAGTTTTGAGGAAAAAGATCTAGAGACTTGAACTTCTTTATGCTCTTTTTCACAAAAAGTACAGAGAACTTAACAAAGTCTTGCAAAACAGTGGTAATCTGGTTTGCAGCCTCTAACATATAATTCTGTCAGATCTCTACCATGATGTTTCCATTTGTTCATATTACTATGGGAACTTATGGAGCCCACAACTTCCTTCTAAAACCCTTCTTCCTCTCAAAAATCTGAATTTTTAGTACCTGGGATTGAACTCGGGCACTCAACCGCTGAGCCAAATCCCCAGCCCAATTTTGTATTTTAGAAACAGAGTCTCACTAAATTGCTTAGCACCTTGCTTTTGCTGAGGCTGGCTTTGAACTCTTGATCCTGCTGTCTCAGCCTCCCGAGCTGCTGGGATTATAGTCATGTGCCATAGTGCTCGGCTCAAATCTGAATTCTGAAATGCATCTGGTTCCAATATTTCAGAAAAAAAGGTGAAGATTTTTAAAATTACTTTGTTTTTTGGCCTTTCGTATTACAGGTGAAATGTCTGCTGTCTGTCTTAAGTTCATTCTGTTCTTTCTGGTAGGTTTTAAGATCTTCCTCTCTATCCGTAGTATCCACATTTTGGGCGGGGGTACCGGGGATTGAACTCAGGGGCACTCAACCACTGAGCCACATCCCCAGCCCTATTTTGTGTTTTTTGAGATAGAGTCTCAGTGAGTTCTTAGTGCCTCGCAGTTGCTGAGGCTGGCTTTGAACGTGTGATTCTCCTATCTCAGCCTCCCAAAATGTTGGATTGTAGGCGTGCGCCACTGTGCCCGGCAGTATCCACATTTTAATCACAAATTATCTAAGTATGAATATTTTATTTGATATTTAGGTTGTATTACTTTAGATTTATGTTTTTTTCTTAATTTTGGGAACTTTCAGCTATTATCTATTCAATACTCTTCCTCTTCTATTTTCTACATTATTTCTAAAATTATTTTTGCCAGACTCAATGCATTTTCATACTTTTGTCTTTTTCCTTCCCTATAGATAATTTATCTTATCATTGTGGTAGATAATCAAAAGCTATTTTCTGGGCTTAATCCCCAGCAACACACATACACATAAAAGTTATTTCCCTCACTTTTTCTTTGCATATGTAGTGGGCAACCACGTGCTTCAGCAAAGACATGAGGTATAACCACAGTACCAAAGTTTGGCAATTTCTTAGAAACGTAAACATGTACTTACAATCCTGTTCTGAGGTATTTGTCCAAGAGAAATGGAAAATTTGTGTTTACACAAAAAACTACACATCAATGTTTATATGGAGCAGCTTTATCTGTTACTTATTAAAAACTGGAAATAGTACAAATATCCTTCATCTTGTACATGGGAAAAAAAACATAATACATATGCAATGGAATGCTCTTAGCAATGGAATGAACTACATATAGAGTTGGCCTTTCATACATGCAGATTCTGTATCTGTGGATTCAACAAAGCAGAGATCAAAAATATTCAGAAAAAGGCTTGGAGATGTAGCTTAGTGGTGGAATGTTTGCCTAGTGTTTATGATCTTGTGGGTTCCATCCTTAGTACTAGAAACAAATTTTTTTTTCAGAAAAGTAAATTGCATCAATGCTGAACATGTACAGACTTGTTTCTTGTCATTATTCCCTAAACAATACAGTATTACAACTCTTTACATAGCATTTAAACTGTATTAGGTATTATAAGTAATATAGAAATGATTTAAAGCATACGTTAGAATGTATGTAGGTTATATGTAAACAGTATGCTACTTTACATAAGGGATTTGAACATCCAGTGATCTTAATATCCCAGAACCAATCCCCCATAGATACTAATGGATAGCTGTAGTAATAAATGCAGCAGTGTAAATGAATCTCAAGTGCATCATGCTAAGAGGCTAGACTCAAAAGGCTACCTACTGTAATAACTGCATTTATGTGACATTCTGGAAATGGTAAAATTATAGGGACTAAGACAGCAGTGCTTGTCAGCATCTGTGTAACAGAGGAGTTGCCTACTGTGGTAGGATGAATAATGACTTTCCAGATATATCCACATTCTAATTTCTAAAACCTGAAGGTGTTACCTGATATGCAAGAGGAACTTTGCAGATTGATTAAAGATGGGGCATTTATTTTGGATTATCTGAGTGAAACCAAAATGTAATCACAAGGGTTCTCATAAGAGAGAAGCAAAAGGACTGATAGGAGAAAAGGTGGCAA
Source organism: Geosciurus inauris (assembly GCA_004024805.1). Lineage (NCBI taxonomy): Eukaryota > Metazoa > Chordata > Mammalia > Rodentia > Sciuridae > Geosciurus > Geosciurus inauris. The sequence goes on along the minus strand of PVHX01003277.1, from coordinate 35,194 downwards.
AGTTGCAGATTGCAGTAATACTAGGAACCAAAAAATGCTAGCAGGCCCCGGAAGATGGAAGAAGTACAGACCAGATTCTTCCTAAAGCTTCCAAAAGGAATTAGCCCTTTTGGTACCTTGGTTTTAGCCCAATTGAGCTTGTTTTCACACTTCTGATCTGCAGAACTATACATGTGTATTGTTTTAAGGCACCAGGTGTTTGGTAGTTTGTTGCAGCAGAAACCAGAAAATTAAGACAACTAAAAAGGTGCACAAGGAGATACTTTGAGTGATGGAACTGTTCTGTTTTGGTTATGGTAGTGCTTATGACTATATGTATTTGTTGTAACTTCTAGAACAGTACATTTTTAAGTGTTAATTTTACTGTATATAAGTTATACTTAAATAAACTAACTTAAAAAATGTTTTGCTCAGAACACACTTCCATTAGAAACAAAATTAGAAATGCTGATAGATATCTTAGGCAACCCATGAAGATCTATATATTTGCCAGGAGTATAATACAGATGGCAACTTCTATATAAATAGAGCGTAAAATAATATAGAGCATAGATAATAATGCTTCATGTGGAGTAAGCCAGAAACTTGTAAAAATTTGTTTAAAAAGAAAATGATGGCCAGGTACAATGGTACACATCTGTAATCCCAGGTATTTGGGAGGCTGAGGCAGAAGGATCACAAATTTGAGGCCAGCCCCAGCAAGTTAGAGAAAGACCCTATATTAATTTTTTTTTTTTTGACAAAGGGTTGAGGATGTAGCTCCTTGGTAAAGCACCCCTGAATTACATCTCCAGTACCCACCCTCCACTAAAAGATGATAGTTTAAGAGAAATCTGCTGGGTAAACTCCTAGAAAGTGTGTGTGTGCGCACGTGCGCATGTGTGTTTGTAAGTATAAGAGAGATGCATGAGAAGAAACATTCCCTCATTGTTCCTCTTCTGGAATAATTGCAAGAGAATGTAGTCTTTGGAACTTCTGGAGCAGTTGTATGTAGTCTTTGGAATTGCTGAGAAGTTGAGCTGGTATTCCATTATTGAGCAGATGAATTAGAACTATTCTATCTTCTTATTAAATGAGATAATCGATGTTCTTTTTTAGCCCTCTCATTTAGTTGTTAATTCTATTATAGGTAGCCAAAAGCTTCTGTGCCAGCCATCTTCTTTTATTGGTGGTTGACCTGTATGAACAGTACTGGCCTCTCTTTCCCTCTGATGCCCTGTGCTTTGGCCAATAGAAAAAGCCTGAGTAAGAGATCAAAGAGAAGAAAATGAGAGAGATCAGGATATTTGTTCCCCTGTTCCTGTCCTATGGGATTATTTGTTGGCTGCAACCTTTGACTGAAAGCCTCCTTTTCACAGTTCTCTCCCACATACATTAATCCTGAGAAAACTGTATTATTCTTCATGGTTTCCCTACATGTTTTACTAAATTATTCTTAAATGGCTTTAATTTGAGTATGTTATATGTTTTAATTGCTGGCACCCTAACTGTATAATATCCAAACTGATAAAACTTTCAATATAATAAATTCCTCTTTCAGTTTGGCATTCATCAGATCTGTTAAGATTTTTATTTCAGTAGCTATATTTTTCATTTTGAAACATTTCTTTTTCATATCCATCTATTCTTGTTTCATTTCTACCTGATTTTGTTTTGTAGTTTATTATTATTATTGACAGCTGGGGATTTTACCCAGGGTTTCCTGTGTGCTAAGCAGGCACTCTACCACTGAACTACACCCCCAAACCCTACTTGGAACCTCCTAAACACACTTATTTAAACATTCTTATTGTTAAAGTCTTTGTCATATTTCCATAAAATTAATTTTACTTATAGTATATTTTGGGGTTGGAGACTAGGATGTGTAAGGTATCAGTCATATTTGTTAATTTGTATTACTCTTCAATTTTTCTGATTAATTTTGATGGCTTACTCTTTAAACATAAGATTGTCTTCTGGGTTTTGAAATTTTGACTGGTAGGCTCATTTGAAGTAGGAGATTTTTTTTTTGGTACCAGGGATTGAACTCAAGGGCACTGGACCACTGAGCCACATCCCTAGCCCTATTTTGTGTTTTATGCAGAGACAGAGTCTCACTGAGTTGCTTAGCGCCTTGCGGTTGCTGAGGCTGGCTTTGAACTTGGGATTCTTCTGTCTCAGCCTCCCAAAGTGCTGGGGTTACAGTCGTGCGCCACTGTGCCCAGCTTAAGTAGAAGAATTTATGTTTTGTTTTTCCTTTTCTCTTCCTACCAGTAAATCTATGATCACCTATTCTTCCCTAGCAATTTTCAAGTTACCTCTAACTGAGCCTCTCCCAAGTCTAGGAATAGGTTTTGCATTGTCATTTTAGAACTATTAAATTGTAATATTATTTGGGAATGTGATATTGCTGATTCTGACACCAAGTCATGGTCCTGAGACTGTATTTTTATTTTCCTGTCTCCTTGGGTCCATACCTCTCTGTAGAAGTAGAGCCTGAGGCAATAGGTTTATAACACATTTTTATAGCCTTCTTTTGGAGTAGGGATTAACAGCCAATATATCCTAATTTTTGTCCCATGCCTGTGTCCAGTTTCAGTGAGCCTTTATCTGTCCTATTATCACATGTAACATATTTAGTGAGAGTTATTCCATAGAAGCTAAATTTTACACTATCTCCACCTATTTGGGGGTTGGAGACTAGGATGTGTAAGGTATTAGTCATATTTGTTAATTTGTATTAACTTTGAACTTGATTGTAGCTATTGGTTTTCTACTTTAAAATTTATCTGCCATTGTTATCTGTTTGAAATACAGGAAGTAAGTCTATGTACTTATTTTATTAGAATCTAACCCTGGTGTTTAGCAATAGATAGTATAAAGACATAAAAGCACAGATTTATTATCAGTAAGTACAAGACAGAAAGCTGGAAGGGTTAGCTTAATACAATAAATGATAGAAAAGAATTTTATGGATGGGGATATAGCTTAGTGTAGAAGACTTGCCTACCATGCACAAAAAAAACCCCTGGGTTGGTTTCCCAGCACTTTATTTTTTTTTTCCTTTAAATTTCTTAACAGATTGCAGCCTTCTTGTCCTTCCCCTCTTTGTCCTCCTTTTTCTAAGATTATACTCTTTTTCTCTTGGATACTTTGGATTTTATTTTTGTTTTGACTGATGACTATTTAAAAGTATCCTGTCAATTTTTCTTGCTCAATTGAGAAAAATCACATATTTGTAACATAATAAATCCAGGATTAAGAATGCTATAGAACACTGTTTTTTCCCCCCAAGAACTACAGTAATTTTTATAGACATTGGAGTTTGCTGAGAATAATTTCTCCAAAGTCAGGGATGAAAAATGTGTTATGATAGAAGTCTCAATTCTGATTATGTAATAGTAGCTGCATTAGGTAGGTCTGTGCATTGAGTATTCTGATGCCACATCAAAGCTTTATAGCAAAGTGAGCCTTGAATGATTTTTGTTTTTGTTTTTTGAGTACCACAGATTGAGGCCAGGGACACTTTACCACTGAGATACACCCCCAGTCTTTTAAATTTTTTATGTTGGAACAAGGTCTCACTGAGTTCCTCAAGGTCTTGATAAATTGCTGAGGCTGGCCTTGAACTTGCAGTTCTCCTATTTCTGGAGTCATTAGGATTACAAGAATGCACCACTACACTCAGCTTGAATCATTATTGATGTTTGCTGTGGCCAGAGGGAACAATGGCCCAAGTATTTGTCATTCCCTTAAGTTTTTAAGTAAATAGTATGTCTTGTGTGAAGGCAATTTGATTATTTAATCTTCTTATTTCACTTTTTCTGTGTGTAAGTGGGAATAATTAAGGCTAATTTCTGAGTAGTGATAATGCACAGTAGTTATTGAAAGTTTTTATTTAAATTATCCCTCTTATCCAGGCATAATGGCCCATGTCTATAATCCCAGCTACTTTAGAGGCTGATACAGGATGATCTCAAGTTCAAGGCCAGCCTCATCAATTTAACAAGACCCTATCTCAAAATTTAAAAAATTACTAGTATGAAAGTGTACTTTCATATCACATTCTATATAAGTTTCAGAATTAGGAAAGGCATATAATAGTAAATCACCTACATTTAAAAATTAGAAAAGAGCCTCTATTCCTAATTACCCCAAACTGGAAACAACTTAAATATTGTTCGATGGCTGAATGTATATATAAACTATGATATTACACTTTAATACTGTATGACATACTGTACCATAGAATATTGCTCAGCAGTGAAAATAAATGGACTATTAATACTTTAAACAACTAGAGTGAATCTCAAAGGCATAATGAATAGAAGCTTTTCTCAGAAGGTTGCATACTATGATTACATTTGTAGGCTATTCTTGACAAGACCAACCTTAACAGATCAGTGGATACCAATTGTTAGGCATAGTGTGATAAAAGTGTAGTACAAAGGATTTGGTGGGGCAGAAGGGGGCTGATAGAAGTGTTCCGTATCCTTATTGTGGTGGTAGTTACATGAATCTATACATGTTTTGTTGTTTCAGTACTGGGGATCAAACCCAGGGCTTTGAGTATGCTAGGCAAGCACTCTACCACTAAGCTACACCCCAAGCCCTATACATGTTTGTAAACTCCTAGAACTATTTACCATCCCCCCAAAAGTCAAATTTTTTTTTGCTATCAGGGATTGAACGCAGAGGTACTTGACCACTGAGCCACATCCCCATCCCTATTTTGTGTTTTATTTAGAGACAGGGTCTCACTGAGTTTCTTAGCACCATGCTGTTGCTGAGGCTGGGTTTGGATTCTCCTGTCTCAGACTCCCAAGTGCTGGGATTACAGGCGTGCGCCACCCCACTTAGCCCGAAAGTCAATTTTGTTACATCATTTAAAAATTTTTTATTTCTTCTTTTTAGTTATAGATGACAGCAGAATACATTTTGATATACAAGCATGGAATATATTTTATTCTAATTAGAGTCCCATTCTTATGGATGTATATGATATTATTACATTTTGAACATATTTTTAAAAAGAACATAGAGTTAACTTCAGGTATAAGCATTTCGTAATATGAAGTGAAAGGAAAATTCTAGGGATTAGAATAAAAGCTGTAAGAAATCCTACATGCAAAGAGAAAACAGATTATGATTTGGCATTAGGGTTTAGTATTTAATGTCTCATGACTTTGATTTGTGTTTTGTAATGGAATAGATTTAAAACCATCTGCATTATTGACACTGCTCTATTCGTGTCTAGTTGAGAGAACTTGATCATCAGATTATTTTTGTATAGATTGAGAAGTTCACAACCTATGTTTCTCAAACTAAAATACTATTAATAAGCATTTAATCCACAATGTTTGCTTTGATATACAAATATTTTAGATTATTTAGCATTAAGTAAAGAAGATAGTCCAAGAAAATACTCCATGATTTTTCTGGTGACTTGACATAGTCCCTAATGTACCATTTAATTTCCTAATTGTAATAGTACAATTGTAATAGTAATAATATAATAGTATCCCTCTTGCTATAAGTTTTTTGTCATTTTATATTTTTCTAAATAACTTTTTTGAGATTTCATTTTTGAAGTTATTCGTTTTTTAATACTGTGAAGAACAAAAACATTAAGACCACTAGGTGGGGATGTAAACAATATAGGATTTGTCTTTCTTCTGCTCTAACTTGATAAAGCCTTCAGTATAATTTCCAGAAAAGAAAGAATAAAAACATGAACAAATCCATATAATAAGTACTTGTTTTTATCTTTTTAAATGTTGTGATGATTTAGATTTGGGAAAAATAAGCTTCTGAATTAAGAATGAAATCATCTGTGCTTTTTTTGTTTTTTGGTACTGGGGATTGAACTCAGGAATACTCCACCACTGAGCCACATCCCCAGCCTATTTTGTATTTTATTTTAGAGACAGGGTCTCACTGAGGTGCTTAGCACCTCGCTGTTGCTGAGGCTGGCTTTGAACTTGTGATTCTTCTGTCTCAGCCTCCCATAGTACTGGGATTACGGTGTGCGCCACTGCGCCCGGCTCATCTGTGCTTTTATATGTGCTTCTTTGCTGACTGATATATTTTTGTGTTGTTTTGTTTTAGAAATATGCAGATATATATCTTTCTGTACAAGTATTTATTTTTACTTTCTCTTATGTCTTTGAGAAAAGTGAGTTACTAAGTATATATACTTTTTTATACTTTTGATTTTTAAACAAATTTTATCTCATATGTAAAATTTACCTAGAAATCACTTCTTGTCAGTTCAAAGAGATCTTCATCTTTTGGTGGTGGTACTGGTGACTGAACATAAGGCCTCACATATGGTAGGCAAGTGCTCTACCACTAAGCTATATCCCCAGTCCTCATCATTTTTTTTATAGCTACATAATTTATGATGTTCAGTATGTGGGTATTCTATATTTTAACCTACAAATTATTAACATTTATATTTTTCCAGTTCTTCAATTATAAATAATAACTTGTAAATAATTCATGATTTGTATATATGTATGTTTACACTTTTGGAGATATTTTTTCATGGCAAATCTTAGAAATCGAATTGTTAGATAGGGATAAACACCTATGTAATTTTATTTGATGTTGCCAAATTTCTGTTTGTAGAGATAACATTTTGTATTCCTACCAGCAAGGGGTAAATTCCTGTGTTCCCAGAATCTCATCAATAAATATATTGTCAAGCATTTGAATTTTTAACTGGTCTTATATGTAAGAAATAGTGTCATTTTAATTTGCATTGGTTGTATGAAAGTGAAGCTCAACACATTTACATATGTTTAATAGCTATTTTATATTATTTTTTAAAATCATCTGTTAATGGCTTTTTAAAAATTGAGGTTTGGGACATATTTCTTTTTTTTTCTTTAATATCTTTTAGTTATGCATGAACACAGTGTCTTTATTTTGTTTATTTATTTTTATGTGGTGCTGAGGATCGAACCCAGTGCCTCACATATGGGAGGCAAGCGCTCTGCCACTGAGCCACAACCTCAGCTCCTGGGACATATTTCTTTGATTATCTAAGAGATCTATTTTTTCATTTGTAAATATAAACTAACTTTATTAATATTGGCAATATGTATTTTTACACATAGATATAATTCTAATATTGTAAAATTGTAAGCTTAATTTCAGCCAAACATATAAAAATTGTTGGTCATTTTACTTATCAGGCTAATTTATTTTTATTCTCTATCTAAACAAAGAAAAGGTGGAAGCATCACAAGTACAATTTTTTAAAAATTTTTTTTAGTTGTTGATTGACCTTTATTTATTCATTTATTTATACATGGTGCTGAGGATCGAACCCAGTGCCTCCCACATGCGAGGCAAGCGCTCTACCACTGAGCCACAATCCCAGCCCCACAAGTACAATTTTTAAAAAGAAAATAAGGTGGACATGGTGGCACATCCCTGTTATCCCAGCGACTTGGGAGACTGATGCAGGAGGATTGAAAATTCAAGGCCAGCCTTAGTAACTTAGCGAGACACCCTGTCTTAAAATATATATATAAGTAAATAAAAAGGACTGGGGATATAGCCCAGTGGTAAAGCACCCCTCATTTAAATCTCTTGTAACAAAAAAGGAAAGAAAATAAGATGTTCTGTAACACACACAGACACACAAATGATAAGTCCAATATTCAAACAAAACAAGGTTGTAAAGGAGTGATTTTAAAATATATATATATTTTAAAAAATAATTTTCAGCTTCTATGCAGAATCTTTTTATTTAGATAGGGAAATAGTTGAGTATAAAAGGAATAGAATGTGAGCTTGCTACACATTCACTATCCATCCTATTTCTGATGAAAAAATAGCAGCAAGATAGAGCAACCAGGCCTGACACCTTTGACAACTTCCTAACTATAGAAGAATTTGGGAAACTTTTTTTTTTTTAAATGTTTATTTTTTAGTTGTAGGTGACAGAATATCTTTATTTTATTTTTATGTGGTGCTGAGGATTGAACCCAGTGCCTTATGCGTGCTAAGCGAGCACGCTACCACTGCGCCATAATCCCAGCCCCAATTTGGGAAACTTTTTAAAAAATTTATTCTACTTAGGTATACATGATAGCAGAATGCATTTTGATTCATTGTACACAGATGGAGCACAACTTTTCATTTCTCTGTAGAATCACATCATATATTCAGTCATACATGAAGCTAGGGCTATGATGTCTCTAAGATATCTTTACGTATGGGGAATATTACCTTTTATCTGTAGTGTGTGTGTTGCAATATTTTTTTTTCAGTTTGTCATTTGTCTTTGGACTTACGGTGTTTTTGCAAAAGTCTTTTATTTTTATATATCATATTTATCAGTCTTAAGCATATCTGAATTTTGAGTCCTATTTTATAAAACCTTTCCCAACACCTAAATTAAAAAGAAATCAAGAGGCTGGGTGCAGTGGCACATGCCTGTAATCCTAGCCACTCAGGAAGTAGGTAGAAGGCTCACAGGTTTAAGGCCAGCCTCAGCAACTTAGTGAGGCCCTGTCTCAAAAAATAAAAAGATCTGGGGATATAGCTCAATGGTAAAGCATCCCTCAATTCAATCCCCAGTACTACTACTTCTACTACTGCTACTACTACCACCATATAAGAATGCTAAGGGTGTATAGCTCAGTGGTAGAGTATTCTCTAGAAAGGGGAGGGAGGACGAAAAAGGGAGGGAGGTACAAAGGAAGGAATTGACCTATGTCTTCTTTCACTTTGGTATCATTTGAATAGTTTACATTTAGATATCAGGTCCATTTGGGGTTTATGCTTATGTATTGTGTAAAGTATGGATCCAATTGTTATCTTTTCCTAAATGGCAATATAGTTATCCCAACATTATTTATTGAAATTCCATTTTTCCCATAGTCTCTAGAATAACACCCTTATTGCATAATAAAATTTTAAATCCATACTTGTTTCACTTTCTGGACAACTTCTTTTTCAGATTTTCTGCCTATTAATGTGTCAATACTATATTAAATTAATTATGATGGCTTTAATATGCTCTAATAACTATAAGATCTAGCCTTTTTAATTAATTTATTTAAGTGCATTTCAAGTCTTAGTACATATATAGAGCTCAATGTTTCCATTTCTCTGGTTGCCAACCAGATAGAGTCACACCATTTGTGTCTTCATACATGCACCTAGGGTAGTGATGTCCATCTCATTCAACCATCTTTACTACACCCCTTCCCTTTTCCCTTCCCTCTCCTCTCCCCTGCTCCATCCAGAGTTCCTCCATTTCGCCTATGTTCCCCATTCCCACCCCCCTTACGTATCAGCATCCACTAATCAGAGAGAACATTCAACATTAAGATCTAGCCTTTTTACTTATATCTTCTTTTTTAGGTTTTTCTGTTATGCTTACATGCTTTAATAACTATAAGATCTAGCCTTTCTTCTTACATCTTCTTTTTTAGGTTTTTTTCTGCTATGTTTACACACTTATTTTTTGATTTTACTTTTATATGAACTTGTTCATTTTCAGCCACATATTTATGAATTCATTTTAGTAGAATTAATGTCTTTATAATGTTGAATCATTCTGTTGATGACTGAGGTATGTTTTTACATTCAAATCTACTTTTGTTATTAATTTTTGAAGTTTTAAAATTTTCTTCATAAAGATTCTGCATGTTCATTTTTACCTTATTCTAGATCTTCTTTGGGGCATGGTGGTGCTAGAGATGGAAGGGCCTCGTACTTGCTAGATAAACACTCTACCACTGAACTACACTCCCAGCCCTTATGCTTTTTATTGCCATTTAAATGGATATTTCTTTTCCATTACATCATATATTTGTTGATTATTTTATGAGAAATGATAAAGTTTCACATAAATACATATTAAACAAAAAAGACAAGTGACAACTGGAAACATATTGGTAATATATGTCCCACAAATAGAGTTATTGTCTATATATTATGTTCAGAGCTGCCGAAAAGAAATTTTAAAATGTACAATAATTCTATGGGAAAAGGAACCAGAGATCTGAAGAGATTTCAAATTAAAGAGCACAATGCTGGTAAAGCACTTGCCTAACATCCCCAGCACCACAAAACAAACAAAATGCTTTTAAGGAAAAGAATAAGTGCTCAATTTAGTCATAGTAAAAGATAAAAGAATTAACAGTACACTAATATATAATTTCTTGAGAACTTGTTTGGAAGTTTTAGCCGGTGAGTATAGTTACTTGTGTACTCTTGACTGAAGAATTGACCCTCCTCTATTGGGAAGGTTGCCCTCTTCAGTCCAGCAGGCAGCTTTGGGAGGGGCGCACATGGAGTGGTAAGGGAGGAAGGGGACACCTGCCTGGCCACCCAGGTCAGCTAAATCAACTAGGCCATTAATGGGGTGGCAAATGTTTCAGCTAGATTGCCCTCACATCCTATAATTTCTTACTTATGAAATTGGCAGAAACTCAGGAGTTTTTAACTGTTGGTGAGGCTGTAGGGAAGCAGGCATTTTCATATACTACTTACAGGAAAATAAATTAGTATCCTGTGAAAAGGAGTTTGGCATTAGTTTTCTATATATTATAAATTTACTCTTTCAAGTAGCAATTCCATTTTTTAAAAATTTGTTTTAGTTGTTAATGGATCTTTACTTTATTCATTTATTATTTATATGTGGTGCTGAGGATTAAACCCAGTGCCTCACACATGCTAGGGAAGCACTCTACCACTGAACCCCAGCCCCGCTGGGCAATTCCATTTTTAAGAGTATATGGCATAATTTAATTGTAAAATATGAAGCATGACTTATTTAAATATTTTTTATTTCTTCTAATTAGTTGTACATGACAGAATGCATTTATGCATTTTGATATAGCATACATAAATGGACTATAATTTCTCATTTTTCTGATTGTACATGTTGTAGAATCATATCGATCATGCAGTCATATATGTACATAAAATAATAATGTCTGTTTCATTCTACTATCTTTTCTGCCCCCACACCCCCTCCCCTCTACCTAATCTAAAATAACTCTATTCTTCCTTAGCAGCCCCCCTTATTGTGAATTAGAATCCACATATCAGAGAAAACATGAAGAATGACTTAGGTACAAGGCTATTTATTATAATTTTATTTTAGTAGCAATATACTGAAGACAATCTGAATATCTACCAAGATAGAATGATTGACTAAACTATGGTGTTAGGGATTGAACCCAGGGCTTCGTGTATGCTAGGGAAGTGCTCTGCCACTGAGCTACATCCCTAAGCCATATATTGCTTCTTGGTTTGTTTGTTTTATTCTTTCTTTGATGGTCCTGGTGATTTAATCCAGGAGTACTCTTATCACTGAGCTACACTCCCAGCCCCTACCCCCCTTTTAAATGTTTGAGACAGAGTCTTGCTAAACTGCTGAGGTTGGCCTTGAATATGGGATCCTCCTGCCTCAGTCTCTCAAATTGTAAGAATTACAGGCATGTGTCCATGTACCTGGCTATAAGCCAGTGTCCTTGAGTCAGAGCATAAACTACAGGGGAAACGAAGAATTGCCTTCCAGTGAATAACAAAAATAAGATATATCAAAATTTGAGGGTGCTGAGGGTAGAGGGTGCTTAGTGGTAGAGCTTGGCAGGGCAAGTCTCTGGGTTCAGTCCCCATCCCTAAAGCAAACAAAAAACCAAATTTGTGCAATATATTCCTCAGAGCAAAATTTGGAGCCTTACACGCATGTATCACAAAAGAAGAAAACTCCAAAATCTCTGGTATACAAAATTATTTTAAGACATTAGAAAAATGATAGCAAACCTGGGCATGCTGGCACACAACTATAATTCCAATTAGTCAGGAGGCTGATGCAGGAGGATTACAAGTTTGTGGTTAGCCTGGGCAACTTATTCAGATTGTCTGAAAATCAAAATTAAAATAAAAAAAAAATAGTTGAGGAATGTAGCTCAGTAGTAGAGCATTTTGTGTGGCCCTGAGTTCAGTTCCCAGTACCACACACACATACACACACACACAGAAAAGAGAAAAATAATGACAATATAAATTCATGGAAAATGGAAAGTTCAAGGCCAGCCTTAACAACTTAAGCAAGGCCGTAACTTAGTTAAACACTGTCTCAAAATAAAAATAAGAAGGACTGAGGATATAGCTTGGTTGTAAATTGCCCCTAGGTTAAATCCCCATTACACCCTCACCCCTCAAAGAAAAGTAAAAAAAATTCTTTCTGCTTAAAACAGCTAGAGAAATTTTTGTTTCCTGCAACTAGTCACTGACATATGACAGATAGGGAAAGAAGTAGGAGTAATGGTTCTAATGGAAACTTTTTGGATGGAGGTCACAATAAAACATCGGTTGAATAAAAATCTTCCAACAGCAAAACAAAATAAATATGTAAAATAAAAGAAAATGTTTTCTTATTAGCAGTGTATAGCCCACATCAAATGAGAGTTCCACCAGGCCTTTGAGATGCATATTTTTTTGAGGAAGTGCAGTTTTGGAGAGGAGCGTGTTTTTTGTTTTGTTTTTTTCTCTCGTGGTGCTGGGAATCAACCTAGAAGCTTGTACATGCTAAGTACCTCTCTTTCTTATCCTTTTTTTTTTTTTTTAAATATTTTTTTAGTTGTAGATGGACATAATACCTTTATTTTATTTATTTTTATGTGGTGCTGAGAATCGAACTCAGCGCATCACATGTGCTAGGCAAGCGCTCTACCACTGAGCCACAACCCCAGCCTCTGTTATCCTTTTTTTTTTTTAAATATTTTTTTAGGGGGCTGAGGTTGTGGCTCAGTGGTAGAGCACTTGCCTAGCATGCGTGAGGCATTGAGTTCGATTCTCAGCACCGCATATAGATAAATAAAATAAATAAAGAGCTATCAACAACCAAAAAAATATTTTTTTAGTTGTCAATGGACCTTTATTTTTATTTATATGTGGTGCTGAGAACTGAACCCAGTGCCTCACACATGCTAGGCAAGTGCTCTACCACTGAGCCACAACCCCAGACTGTAAGTACTCTTTCAATGAGCTACACCCCAGCCCAGGAAGAGCGTTATCTTTCTGACCCCTATACTTCAGTTACCAGAGAATCTGACAAAATATCTCCCTGATTGAACACAGATAACTTGACACACAAAACAATGGCTTCTAATATTGTTAATCTGTGGTGTTTATTTTCATAAAAGCAGTGAACTTATTGAAGTGTGGGAGATCTAACCCAGGGCCTTAAACGTAGTTGTCAAGCTTTCTACCACTGACCTAACTCCCAGCCCTGTTTGAATCCAAGCATTGGATAAGGAAATTAGTAGAATAATTTACATGTTATCTATTTCAACTTTTTTTAAAAAACATGATTTATAAGCTTAAAGTACTAAAATATTATTCCACTTGCTGGCTTCATTTTAGTGAGACCCTCTGAATTTAAGAATCTTGCTTCTTGGCCTTTTCCAAATGACCCACTCAGGGGAGCCAACATTTTTTTTGAGAATAGTTACTTTCATATTCTAGCACAAGAAGATAAGACTAGTCTATAAGACGTTATTGTGTGAGAAAGAACGTTATTGTGTGAGAAAGAACACTTTCTAGGCTGGGGAGATGGTGCTTAGTTGTCTAGTGTACATGTAGCCCTAGGTTTAGTTCTCAGCATCACTCCCCAAAACATGAAGAATATTCCCCAAGATATCTGAAAATAGTGACAAAAATGCCATCTTAAAAGAGCTTTTATTGGCCAAATTTTGACAATTCAGATTCATGAAGGAAGACCATGATTACAATAACTGGAATCACTTGAATCTTCTGAAAATCCATAGGTTCAAAGAGCAAGTAAACCGTTCATACCTATCTATGTAAGTCAATCAATTGACCATACTTACAAAAAAATAGAGCAGTATATACCTCATGGTTATTGGCTAAATAATCACTCATCAAGTTCCAAACAGTAGACTATAAAGAAAAAGATTTGTGACTATGATCCTCAGGCCATATTCAGTCCTTCTGAACTTCTCTAGCGCAAGAGTGTTTGCTTTGTTTTCTGGTACTGGGAATTGAACCAAGGGGTGCTTTTACTTCTGAGCTACATCTACATCCCCAGCCCTATTTATTTATTTCTTTATGGTACCAGGGATTGAACTCAGGGGCACTCAACCACTGAGCCACATCTCCAGCCCTATTTTGTATTTTATTTAGAGACAAGGTCTCACTGAGTTGCTTAGCGCCTCACTTTTGCTGAGACTGGCGTTGAACTCGCAATCTTCCTTCCTCAGCCTCTCAAGCCACTGGGAATACAGGTGTGCGCCACTGTGCCTAAGATTTATGATTTTTATAACCCACTTGCTCTAGGGAAATGCCCAGATATATGCTAGTGTATGTTGTACTAGTGTACATTTGAGACTAGTTGGCAAGCATTCCCCAAAGTCTCAAGCAACTGAAGGAATTAGGAATCTGTACCTCTTCCTTTGCTCCCAAAGAATTAAGTAGATGCAGCTTATCCCTGGAAAAAACTTCACTTTTAGGATCTCTGGCAATTGTATTTCCACAAGGATTCAAATGCCAGGATTCTGTACAGGATACATTGTCTAATGTCTATCTTTCCTATTTGAATCAAAATTGTATAATTGTTTTTGGCTTACTTTCTCACATGGAAGATTTATTGGAAAGAGAAAGTAATATTGACAGCTGTTGAAAATTGTTTGTGTAGGATGAGATTCTTTGGATTTAGCGATTACGAGCCTACAGTTTTTGTCTTTTTGTGGTACAATGATATAAATTAGCTAAATTATTAATTCCTAAGTACATACAAAATTGTTATATTGTTTCCTTTTCAACATTTTTGAAATGTATGCCATAAATCCTGATATTTTCCATTCATTTTAAGCAGTCTTATGTTTTAAAGCAGAATTGCTATTTTTCTTGCCATAAGAATACTAGCCGGAGCTGGGCGCGGTGGCGCAAGCCTGTAATTCCAGCATTTAGGGAGGCTGAGACAGGAGAATCATGAGTTCAAAGCCAGCCTCAGCAACAGTGAGGTGCTAAGTAACTCAGTGATACCCTGTCTTTACATAAAACACAAAATAGGCTGGGGATGTGGCTCAGTGGTTGAGTGCCCCTGAGTTCAATCTCCAGTACCAAAAAAAAAAAAGAAAGAAAGAAAGAAAAGAATACTAGCCAGGCGTGGTGGCGCATGCCTGTAATCCCAGCACTTTGGGAGGATGAGACAGGAGAATCACAAGTTCAAAGCCAGCCTCAGCAATGGTGAGGCACTAAGCAACTCAGTGAGACCCTCCCTGTCTCTAAATTAAAATACAAAATAGGCTGGGGATGTGGCTCAGTGATCTAGAACCCCTGAGTTCAATCCCTGGTACCAAAAAAACCCCCCAGAAAACAAAAAACTAATTTGCCAAACAAAAAAAGGAAAGAAAATCAATCCACCAAAGCTTAGAATGCTTATTTATGTGAAAAATGAAATTGTAATTCCTAATATAACAATCTAACATATATACAAAAAGAAAAAAATGTCAAAGGGCCTATGTGATTAAAATGAGGTGAAGAATTTTTAAGTTACTCTGAAGTCTGACAACATGATGTTATTCTTGGACAGTTCCCAAGAGAAACATTCTAAGAGTTATGGGACAACTTATATATTATTTGGATTAGTTGTTTGATAAAAGAATTTATTGATCTGCTTACAAATTCTATATCAATGAGAATGGGCCATTAGAGGGGAAAAAAACAAAGCATGTTCCTAAATCTGAATGGCTATTAGTGTAAGCATCTTCAGTCTTTGGTATTCATTACATAAGTATATCAGATCATCTACTAAGAATATGTGAACTCTTTGATTCTACTAGTTTGACTAATATACTGGGTACTTCTGGACAGAGAGTAAATGTTCACTGATTGACCATGATTCTGAGTTCAGCAAGGAGAGACAATTTGTTTCTTCCATCTAATTGATTAAATTGCTAACTACCATACTGTATGTTATTTTTAAAATTGGAACTTTTATCTGTGAATTTTTTTTAAATATATATTTTTTAGTTGTTGATGGACCTTTAATTAATTAATTAATTAATATGCGATGCTGAGAATTGAATCCAGTGCCTCACATGCTAGGCAAGCACTCTACTACTGAGCCATAACCCCAGCCCCACCTGTGAACTATTTTTTGGGTTTTTTTTTTTTGGTAGCAGGGTTGCTCAACCACTGAGCCATATCCCCAGCTCTTTTAATTTTTATCTATCTAATCTATTTTGGTACTGGGAATTGAACTCAGGGGTACTCAACCACTGAGCCACGTCTCCCAACCTTATTTTGTATTTTATTTAGAGATGGGGTTTCAATGAATTGCTTAGTGTCTCACTAAATTGCTGAGGCTGGCTTTGAACACAGATCCCTCCTACCCCTGTCTCCTGAGCTGCTGGGATTATAGGCATGCACCACCTCACCCAGCTCAGTTTTTATTTTGAGACAGGGTTTCTTTAGCCTTGCTAAATTGCTGACGCTGGTCATAATTGATTCTCCTGCCTCAGCCTCCTGTCACTGGGATTACAGGCATGCACCACCACACCCAGCACTCTGAACTTATTTTTAAAGTGCTTCTCAGGCCTGGGGGTGTAGCTCTGTGGGAAAGTGTGTGCTAGGTAAGTCCCTGAGTATGTTACCCAAGCACCAAAAAATAAAAATAAAATGAAATGAAAAGTAAATATATGTATATATGTGTGTATAAACGTGTGTGTACTTGTGTGTATCGCCTCTCCAGATTCCCTTTTTAAGGAATTTGTGGTAGTGCTTTCTAGAAAGAGACTTTTGTTCATTTGTTTGTTTGTTTGCAGTACTGGGGATCAAACCCAGGGGTCCCGCACATGACAAGTAAGCACTTTGCTACTAAGCTACATTCTCAGCTCTTTTTACTTTTTTATTTTGAGACAGGGTCTCACTTATTTGCTCAAACTGGCCTCAAACTCTCAATCTTCCTGCCTGGTCTCCCAGGCAGATGGGATTATGGGCGTGGTCACCTGGCCAAGAATTAGTTTGTTAAATCCTATGTAGCTACTAATTGTGTGTGTGTGTATATATGTACCTTATATCTTATATATTTTATTTGGAATGGTCTTTTGGGAGAACTAATGTATTGCTAAGTAACTCCAGTGGCCCAATTGAATTATAAAACATTAATTTGTAAATCAGCAGTTCTGACCATTAATGTTGACAGCTTATAAGTAAACAGTATAAAGTAAGGGGTGGGCAGATAGGACTGAAACTTTGGACATGACAGAAAATGAAGGAATAAAGCATACCGAGGTTCAGTTTAGAACCGTAAGGACTGTTCTCAGGAAGGCAGGCCTGGACAAATTACAGTCTGAACCTAAGAAAAGACAAAATCTGGAAAGTAGATTAAAAATAAATAAATAAAAGAAAAAGCAACTCAGCCAGGCGCAGTGATGCATGGCCTATATCTCAGTTATTCAGGAGGTTGAGGAAAGAGGATGGCAAGTTCAACGCTAATCTGGGCAGCAACCTATCTCAGAATAAAAAATAAAAAGGGCTAGGGTGTGGCTCAGTGGTAAAGCACCCAGTACAAAAAAAAAAAGTAATGCTTTACATACAAATGGATAATACTTCAAATGCCAGCATTTTTTTTTTCTTCAGAAAATGTAGATACCAGAGGACAATAAAACATCATCTTAAAAGCTGAAACAATAAATCAGTCTAGAATTCTATGTCCAGTGGAAGTGTCTTCAGGAATGATGGCAAAATTAAGATAGTTTTATAAATGGAAAACTAAGAGAAATTTGTCTTCAGCAGACCCCTACAAGAAATGATAATGGAACTTCTTCAAGTGAAAAAGGAATGATATTAACAGAAAAGTTGGATCTTCTGGAGCAAATGAAGGACGTCAGAAATGGTAAATATTTGGATAAAAATGAAAGAATCTTTTTATCCTCTTAAGTTCTGTGAAAAGATCAATGGATGATACTAAAGCAAAAATTATAACATTGTCCTTCAGGTTTTTAGTGTATTCATGTTTAAAATATAATAAACCTAATATGAAATACATAAACCTAAAAAAATATGGTGTGTGGGGGATGGTGATTGAAGGGACCTTGTCTCAAATTAGAAAATAAAAAGGACTAGGAATGTTGCTCAGTGGTAAAGTGCCCCTGGGTTCAATTCCTAGTACTGCAAGAAAAAAGAAGAAATAAAAGCCATAAATAAAAGGAACAAAAGAGATTTTACAGGAATGAAAAGGATATTGGAGAATGTTAACTTAGTATCATCAAATTCAGCAAATTAAGTAAGATGGATGAATTCCTTTAGAAAACAGCTTATCAAAATTAACACAAGAGGGCTGGGGTTGTGGCTCAGTGATAGAGTATTTGCCTAGCACGTGTGAGACACTGGGTTCGATTCTTAGCACCACATAAAAAATAAACAAATAAAATAAAGGCATTGTGTTCATCTGTAAATAATAAAAATATTTTAATTTTTTTTCAGTTGTAGGTGAACATAATACCTTTATTTTATATATTTTTTATGTGGTGCTGAGGATGGAACCCAGTGCCTCATGCGTGCTAGGAAAGCGCTCTACCACTAAGCCACAACCCCAGCCCCTAAAAATATTTTAAAAAGTCAAAAAGTTAACACAAGAAACAGAAAAATCTCAAAATATTCACAAACATTTCATAAAAAAGATGAAAGGAAAACATTGTTAAACAAAATTGATTAGGTAATGATAGCCGTAACACCAAAATCTGACAAATACATTGCCAAGAAAACAATTTCAGACTAGTATCCCTTAAGAACATAAGTGCAAAAATAATTTATATAATAGCACATTAAATATATAAAGGGATAATATCATAAATAGATTTTATTCTGGGAACGCAAGATTCAGTCAACCTTCAGTACTATCAAATTTTACTACATTAACAAAAATAAAAATTCATTTCAAAATATGCAGAAAAATTCAATTCAAAATATGCAGAAAAAGCAGTTGACACAATCTAACATATATTCATGAGAAACTGAAACCTCTCAAGTTGTTGGTGAAAATGTGCTCTTTGGTAAAGAGTATCTACTTAAAAATCCCCAGTTAACATCATTTGCCATCAGAGCAAAATTAAAATGAGATACCACTTCCCACTTATCCAGGTGGTTATTTGTTTATTTTGTTGTGCTAGGGATGGAACCCAGGGGCCTCAGCATGCTAAGCATGCAATCTTAACACTGAGGTATACCTCCATTCCCTAGGATGGTATTTAAATAGCAGAAGCTGGGTGCGGTGGTGCACGCCTGTAATTCCAGCACTTGGGGAGGCTGAGACAGGAGAATCCCAAGTTCAAAGCCAGCCTCAGCAAGGGAAAGGTGCTAAGCAACTCAGTGAGACCCTGTTTCTACATAAAACACAAAATAGGGCTGGGGATGTGGATCAGTGGTCGAGTACCCTTGAGTTCAATCCTGGGCACCAAAAATTAAATAAAATAAATAAATAAATAAATAGCAGAAAGAAAGAAACAAGCATCGAGGGCTGGGGAAATAGTTTGGTGGTAAAGCACTTGCCTAGCATGCATGGGGCTCAGACTTTAGTCTTTACTACTGAAAACAAAAACAAAGGAAAAATAAAACAAGCATTGATAAGGATATAGGGAAATTGGAAACTCTCTTGTTACTGGTGGGAATGTAAAATGGTTCAGCCACTCTGGGAAATAGTTTGGCAGTTCTTGAAAAGTTAAACAGAATTACCATATAACTCAAAAATTCTACTCAGGTATGTACCCTAAAAAAACAAAATATAGGCACTTAAATACTTACACAGAAATATTTATAGCAGCACTAATCACAACAGCCAGAAGGTAGAAACAACCTAAATATCCATTAGTGAATGAATATAGAAACAAATGGGGATACATTGTTACAAAGGAGTATTATTTAGCCAACAGGAAGGAAAGAAGTAATGATACATTCTATAATTCAGATGAGCCTCAATAATATGCTGTGTGAAAGAATCAGATACAAATGGCCACATATTGTATGTTTCCATTTACATGAAATATCCAGAATAGTTAAATCTAGAGAGAGAATTGGTAGTTGCCAATAGCAGGGCTTGGATGGTGGTGGGAGGAGAGAATAAAAAATAGCTGCTTCGTAGGAATAGGGTTTTATTTCAGGGTAATGAAAATGTTCTGCAATTAGATAAGATGATGATTCACAACATTTTGAATGTACAAGATGCCCTTGAATTATTCCCTTTAAAATTTTTAACTCAGTTTTATTTTTACTTAAAAAAAAATTTTTTTTTGGTGGTGCTAGGATCAAACCCAAGGCCTTGCACATGTTAAACATGGGTCTACTATTGAGCTATATTGTAATCCTAAAATAGTTAATTTTATGTTATATAGATTCTCACAGTAACACACAAAGGGATAGACTCACATTGAGTCTCCTTTAAATACCAAATAAAATGGATAACATTTAAAAGCCTGATCATACCAAATTTTGACATGAATATAGAGGAATTGGAACACTTGTTCTCTGCTGTAGGAATATAAAATTATAAAACCACTTTGGAAAATAGCTTGATAGTTACTTAAAAAGTTAAATATGATGTAGCCATTCTACTTTCAACATTTTGATCAAGGAAAAAAGAGCAAATATTCATACAAACTCTGAGAATTTACATAGCAGATTTATTTTTAGTTTCTCATATTGGAAACATCTGAAATGTTTACCCACATATTAATGAATAATTAGATTGTGAGAATATCAATACAGTGAAATATTACTCAGAAATATAGAGTTGATACAATATAGTTGAAGCTCAAAATAAATTCTGCTGAATGAATAAATCCAGATAAAAAGGAATATATGCTGTATCACTTTATTTATGTTTAACTCTTAAAAAAATGTAGACTAATCTGTAGTGGTAATAAATAGATTAGCAGTTGCCTGGGACAAGGATGTGGACATAGGAGGGAGAAGGGATTACAAAAGGAATGAGAAAAATTTTGAGTGATACATGCATTTATATCCTGATTGGGGATTAGTGTATTCATATATCAAAATGTATACTTGAGATATATGGAGGTTATTGTGTGTCAGTTAACTTTAGTAAAACTATTTTAAAAATAACCAATATTGTAGAAGTTACAGAAAATGTGTAAAAATAGTTTGGAAGTTTCCTTAAAAGGTTAAACATGGAGTTACCATAAATTCTATCAGTTCTACATGTAAATATATACTGCCTAAGCTAAAGGAAGACATGTTCCCACAGAAGTCACATACTAGTGTTCCTAGAAGTGTCACTTCTAATAGCCCAAAGGTAAAAGTAACTCCAAGGCTATCAAATGAAAATGATATGATAAATATGATGTATCAATACAATGAAATATTATTCAGACATAAAAAGGGATGAAGTACTGATACATAGTCCATGATTGATTCTTCCAAACATTATGCTAGTTGGTTGTAGTGGTGCAGTCCTGTAATCCCAGCCACTTGGGAGGTTAGGCAGGAGGATGGCAAGTTTGAGACCAGCCTGGGCAACTTAGTGAGACCCTATCTCAGAATAAAAAATAAAAGGGCTATGAAATGGAGCTCAGTGGTAGAGCACCTCTGGGTTCAATACCCCATACCGCAAAAACAAAGACAAAAACATTATGCTAAGTGAAATAAACCAAATATGAAAGGACAGATCTTGTTTGAGTTCACTTTTATGTGATGTATGTAATACATAGTACAGGAAAATGCATAAAATAGAAAGTAGAGCTGGGCACGGTGGCGCATGCCCATAATTCCGGTGGGTTGGGAAGCTGAGACATGAGGATCACGAGTTCAAAGCCAGCTCCAGTAATGGCAAGGTGCTAAGCAACTAAGTGAGACTCTATTTCTAAATAAAATACAAAATAGGGCTAGGTAAATGGTTCAGTGATTGAGTGTCCCTGAGTTCAATCCCCAGTACAAATTAAAAAAAAAGAAAGTAGACTAGAAGTTACCAAATGCAGGCAGCAAGAAGAATATGGATTTACTATTGAGTGGGTACAGAGTTCCTCTTTAGGATGATGAAAAACTCCTGGTAATGGAAAGTGGTGATAGTTGTACAATACTGTTAATGAGCTTAATGCCACTAAATTGTACACTTAAAAATGTTTAATGTGGTTAACTGATGTTATATTAATTTTATCAAAATGAATAAATATACAAAATTATTATAGCCTAATGTATAAGGGATTTTGTTATATTGGTTAGAAGTGGTTGGCAGTTCCTCTCCACAAAAAAAAAATAAGTATAAATTGTGGAGAAAATTGTCAAAGCAACTATTTACATGCATTGGAAATTAATCTAAAGCAGACAACACATTGAGAAACAATTGTTAATGAAAAACTGCTGCAATTTTTGTCAATCACAGTTTGAATCTAGGGTTTTCTTCTTTGGAGCTATACCTGTATCCCTACTCCAAAATGGTAGCTTTAAAACAGCTTTTGACCTACTATGAAAATGATCACATTTGATGTCAGAGGGTGCTCAGAATTGGGGAGTAAAAATCCATGTTGACAGCTGAAATTGTCAAATTTGGTTGGAAATGATGGCAAAAACTTCTAGCTTTGTTAACCACACATTGTAGTTCCAGTTGGAACTGCAGGTATTTGATGGGAGATCCTGAAAATGAGATACCTACACAGGGATTCAGGCATACTTTTCCACACATCCCTGGTAAACTAGGAAACTGTACACTATAAAAAATCCCAAGACCACCTGACAGAAGCTGAAAAGAAAAGGAGACTAAAGAATTAGCTCCAACTTTGAAGGTATTCTGCAACCTGTACGCTGATAATTGTCAAAGGGTGAAAGTATTGGCTCACACTTGAGCACAGCCTCTGGCCACATCACTGGCTGACCACTAAATTATGCCAAAATGGAGGAGACTTCTAAGAAGCCATATTACAGAGCTGGGCACAGTGGTGCACACCTGTAATCCCAGCGGCTCAGAAGGCTAAGGCAGGATTGTGAGTTCAAAGCTAGCCTCAGAAACTTAGGCCCTAAGCACCTCAGTAAGACCCAGTCTCTACATAAAATACAAAAAAGGGGTGGGGATGTGGCTAAGTGCCCCTGAGTTCAATCCCCAGTACCAAAAAGAAAAAAAAAAAAGAGCGGGGCGCGGGGGGGAGGGAGGGAGAGAAAAGCCATATGGCAAAATAATAGTAAAATTTTAAAAACTGTACAAAGATATCAAAGGAAGATATTTTACCAAGTCTCCCCAGTCACTTCCAGAAAAATAGAAACAGGAGAAATGCTTCCTGACACATTGTGTGAGGTCAATTTTCACCAAATCTAAAACCACACAAAGACATTACAAGAAAGAAAAGGCATAGGTCATTATCTCTCATGAACACAGATGAAAAAAAATCTTCAACAAAATATGGATGAATCAAATCTCACAATGTATCAAAAGAACTATACACCATCTATATACCATGTTCATGTATGATTTGTCCCAGGCATCCAAGGTTGGTTCAGCATTCAAAAAGTAATTAATGTAATCAACCAGCTAAAGAAGCAATGTCTCCTTATGGTTTTTGTTTTCATTTTTCCATGATTAATGATAATTAATCATGCACAATGTCTTTTTTTTTTTTTTAATTGGTGCTGGGGATCAAACCTAGGGCCTTGCATATGGAAAGTATATCCTCTACCCCACTGAGCTACATCCCATCACCCCCACCTCTACTGCCCTTTTTTTTTAAGCTATTTTTTTAGTTGTTAATGGATCTTTATTTTATTCATATATTATTTATATGTGGTGCTGAGGATCAAATCCAGTGCCTCACGCATGCTAGGCAAGTGCTCTGCCACTGAGCTACAGCCCCAGCCCCCCCCGCCCCCCTTTTTTTTTCTCGGTACCAGGGATTGATTCTAGGGCACTTAACCACTGAGCCACATCCCCAGCCCTTTTGGTATTTATTTTGAGACAGGGTCCTGCTAAACTGCTGAGGCTAGCTTTGAAGTTGCAATCCTTCTGCCTCAGCTTCACAAGCCTCTTGGATTACAGGCATGTGCCACCATGCCTGGCTTTCTCCCTTTTTATTTTTTTTATTTTGATGCATGTACTTGCTAAGTTGCCGAGGCTGACCTCGAACTTAGCCTCCCAAGTAGCTGAGATTGCAGGTATGTGCCCCCCTATCTGGCTAAAATGCCCTTTTAAACTTCTTTATTAAAAAATTCCAGAAGAATTTTACCTAACAAATATTCAATAAACAATGATATTAGTGTTTTTAGAATTATTTCTATAACATTTCTATTAGACTATTTTTAAATTTGTTTAAATATATACATAATTTCAAATAATACATTGTTGACCCAGAGATTCTATAATTCTTTTAAAAAATATACATAAAAGGGTTGAAATGAATCATAGTTTATATGTTTTGCGTCACCCAGTATCTCTCACCAAAACTTAAGGTAGTCTTTACTTGGTTTCCTGGAAATGAAAACAACATGGAATTCAATTTTAAGTTTGTGACTAAAAACCCCTGCATTATATCATTTAGAGGGATAAATTTTAGGACAAATCAATTATATTTTAATGACAAAATGTACTTCAAAAAATGGTATGTTCTACCAACCCTGATGCAGCTGATCCCACAAATGTACTTTGGAAGACATGGTAATACCAATACTGCTGCCAATGAGTAAATGAAGTAGTAGGGTGGGAGATTGGCAGAAGAATGATTATAATATTGTACCAGGTATTTGTAGTAATTCTAAGGAAAGAAATGGGAAAAAAAAATCCCATGCCTTCCCTCATAAAATGAAAATAGTTTTAGTTATTAAAAAAAAGGTAGAACTGGGCTCATGGTGGCACACATCTGTAATCCCAGTGACTCTGACACAGGAGGATCACAAATTTAAGACCGGCCTCAACAACTTAGCGAGACTCTGTCTTATAATAAAAAATAAAAAGGACTGGGGATGTGACTCAGTGATTAAAAAAAAAAAGGTAGAATTTTTCTTCAATTCCTAGCATTCTCCTGATTGCGACAAGGTTGATATTATTCAGAAGGGGCTCTAATTATCCCATTACTGCTTTTTGAGTTGGCCATAAAACTGTACCAACCCATTCCCATGTTTTTCTCTATTCATAATATAAGAACAATGATGGAGTAGTGTGTTGTATTCTTGGATACATGGTTCCCCACATAGATGAGGAAGCACTTTGATAAGCCTTATGTGCTGGGATTGTAATTAGTATAATTTTTTTTTAGTTGTAGATGGACACGATATCTGTATTTTATTTATTTTTATATGGTGCTGAGGATCAAACCCAGTGCCTCACGCACGCGAGGCAGGTGCTCTACCACTGAGCCACAATCCCAGCCCCTAATTAGTATAATTTTTAAAGGAATTTTTAAACAATTTTCCTAGATAAGATGAATGAACAGATAAGATTTTCCCTTATATCTGAAACAACTGAAATAAAAAAAGAAAAGGAATATGTGAAACAAATTTAGTCTATGGTATTTGTTATGGCCATCAAAGCAGAAAAATACATTCACAAAAATGAAAGGGCATCAAAAAACCAAAATTTGATAAAGTTATTCAAATCTATCATAAATGGAGTTATAGAAGAAACATCTGACCATGGGAATGCTGACAAAGGTGCAATTGTCAATGTAATCAAGGAAAGCAGTTGTGAGGAAAGCTATTAAAATATTTCAAGAAATTTTATCTAGCAAAAAATTCCCAAAGTAGCACCTTGTAGGGGAATGGGTTATAGCTTAGTGGTGGAGCACACTCTTATGCACAAGACTGTAGGTCTGATCTTCAATGCGCGCACACATATATACACATACAAAACAAAAAAACCCAACCAAAGAAAACACAATCCAATCTACTTGAGGCAGAGAATCAAAAATATAAGGCCAGCCTGGGCAATTTAGCCAGACACTGTCTCAAAATATTTAAAATGGTAAAGGATGTAGCTCAGTTGCCTAGCATGTACAAGGCACTGGGTTCAATCCCTAATACTACAACAAAACAAAACAAAACAAAACAAAATGAGATATCTCCTCACATGTCAAAATGGCTATTATCAAAAAGACAAAAGAGCCTTTTGAGGGTGCATATTCTTCTGGATATTTACCCCAAAGATTTGAAATCAGTATGTCAAAAAGATTTCTGTATTCCTGTCCGTATTCATTGCAGAACTATCCATGATAGCCAAGTTTATGGAATCAACCTAAATATCTATCACTGGATTAATGTATAAAGAAAATATGGTATATGTACACAATGGAATATTATTCAGCCTTTAAAAAGAAAGAAAATTTGTTATTTATTACAATATGGATAATTCGAGAACATTATGCTAAGTGAAGTAAACCAAGCACAGGCAAATACCACACATTCTCATATGTAGAATCTAAAACAGTTGAACTCAAGCAAAGAGTAGAATGGTGGTTATCAGAAGCAGGGGGTTGAGAGGAGTGGGGAGATAATTGGTCAAAGGATACAAAGCCTCAGACAAGAGGAATGATATATATATATATATATATATGTATTTTTTTTTAGTTGTCAGTGGACCTTTATTTTATTTATATGTGGTGCTGAGAATTGAATCCAGTGCTTCACACATGCTAGGCAAGCACTCTACCACTGAGCCACGGCCCCAGCCCCAAGATTTATTTTTTATTTAAGACATATTGCACTGTGTTCTGAATGTATACATTTCAAAATGCTCAGAGTAGATTTCCAAATGTTAATTAGCTTGATTTAATTTTTATACATTGTTTTCATAAGTCAAAACATCACTTTGTACCTTATAAATACATGCAATTATAATTTGTCAACTTAAAATAAAAATTTTAATGTATAAAATATTATAACAAAATTTGTTCAGTTTTCACATATGAAAGGAATATAAGAATATCCTAAGATTTTCAAGAACTCAAAAATTATCTTTCAAACTCCATGGAAAAAGCTTGATTGAAGGCATACTTTATAACTAAAAGATTCTTATACTTTTTTCAGCAACTTCATTAAAAGAGCTGTTCCAACTGTGTTGCCAAGTATAGTTGTCAATTTTCAATCTTCATTTTACTTAGCTTATCAATAGCAATCAGTGTAATACATCACTATGTCCTTCTTGAACATTTTTTTACTTAATTTCCAGAACATTGTTCTTGATTTTTCATTCACTCTACTGGTCACTGCTTCTCAATTTCCTTTCCTAGTTTTTCCTGTTATCTCCAACTTCTAAATATTGGTGCACTAAAGGGTTTTTGTCTATTAATACTTTATTTTTTGTGATGTTACCTATTTTGTGGCTTTAAATACTATAAGCAAGTAATTCCCAAATGTATATCTCCAGCCTGAACCTTTTCCCTGAACTCTTAATTTGTATAACTGGCATTTGTGCCTAACATCTTCACATGGATGCTTAGTTGGCATTTTCAACTTAGTATGTCCAAACTAATCTATTGATTTACACTGGACTCCAACTCCTTCACCCAGTGCTACTCTTTTTGCAGTCTGTCTGTGTAAATAAATGTTTTAGTCCTTTGCTTCCTGAGGGGAAAAAAAAACTAATGAGTCGTCATTCACTCTTCTCTTTCTTTTATATTATTTTTATCCAATCCCTCAACAAATTATTTAGCCCTACTTTCAGAATATATTCATTATCTACCCACTTTCCACTGCTTTTTTCACCACTTAGTCTGGGGCTGCTATAACAAATATTATAAACTCAATGGCTAATAAACTATAAGTGTCTTTCTTATAGTTCTAGAGACTAGGAAGTACAAAGATGCATAGGCAAATTTATTGTCTGGTGAGGCCCTATTGCTTGATTCATATATAGTGCCTTCTTGCCATGTGCTAATGGTACATGGGGAAATGAATTTTCTTGGGCTATTTTATAAGAACTATAATCCCATGAATGAGGGCTCTACCCTCATGTCCTAATCATATCCCAAAAGTCCCCACTTCTTAATATCATTGCCTTCAAGGTTAGAATTTTCAACATAAATTTGGTGGGCACAAACATTAAGACCACAGTAATTAGCATTTATTCTAAGTTCTCTTGATTTTTTAGTAACTCTTAAAGTAACTCTTTTTTTTTTAATTGTTGATGGATCTTTATTTTATTCATTTATTATTTATATGTGGTGCTGAGGATCAAACCCAGTACCTCATGCATGCTAGGCAAGCGCTCTGCCACTGAGCTACAGCCCCAGCCCTTAAAGTAACTCTTAAATGCATGTGTTCTGTTACAGTCTGTCCTCTGTATATGTGTGTATATGTGTGTGTGTGCACATGCATTAGGGAATGCTGGGAATAGAACCCAGGATTTCATGCATGCCAGGGAAGCACTCATACCACTGAGCTACACCCTCTACCATACAGTCTTATTTTTAACATTGAAGGCAGAGAGAACTTTTTCAAAGGTAAGTCTGATGATATCATTTCCTTGTTCAAAATCACTCAGTGGTTTTCTACTGTGTAAAGATTCAAAATCTTTTTTTAAAAATTTTTTTAGTTGTTAATTGACCTTTATTTATTCATTTATTTATATGTGGTGCTGAGGATCAAACCCAGTGCCTCCCACATGAAGGCAAGCGCTCTACCACTGAGCCACAATCCCAGCCCCTCAAAATCTTTATAATGACCTAAAAAGCCCTACACAATCTGGCACTATCTATGGCACTGACTCCTTTATTTATGTTCATCTTGACCACATCAGGCTATTTAGTGTTCCTTGAACAAACTAAATATGCTCCTCTTTTAAAAACCTTTGTGCATCTTATTTCTTCTGCCTAGAAGGTCTTGCACCATGTGTCTATGTCCCTATTTTTTTACTTGTTACAATCGTATATAACAGGAATATGCAAACTATGGCCAGTGGGCTAAATCTGACGTATAACTTATTTTTGTAAAGTTTTCTTGGAACACAGATATGCCCACTTTTTAAAATGTTGTATATTGTTGCTTTCTCACTCTAATGACAACTTTGAGAAGTTGCAATGAATATGAATAGGCCACAAAACAAAATCACTCTGTTTTACAGAAAATATTTGCCGATCCCAGTATATACAATATATTTGCTCATTTGCTTACTGCCTGTATCTTCCCAATAGAAGGTAAGCCCAATTAGAACAGGTTATTTATTGGTTTTCGCTGTTCCATCCCTAGTAGCTAGAATTATACCCTTATACAACAGGTGCTCAGTACATATTTCTGTAACAAATAAGTAAATGAAATAAAGGACATTGGTATGGTGTTGTAATATACTAAAGGATTTTTTTAAAATTTAAATTGTGTGATGCTAGGGATTGAATCCAGGGCCTCAGGCATACCAAGTAAGCACTCTACCACTGAGCTATATCCCCAGCCCAGATCTTTTTCTTTTTTTTTTAGTTCTGGAGATTGAACTCAGGGACACTCGACCACTGAGCCACATTCCCAGCCCTATTTGTGTTTTATGTGGAGACAAGGTCTCACTGAGTTGCTCAGCATCTCACCATTGCTGAGGCTGGCTTTGAACTCGCAGTCCTCCCGTCTCAGCCTCCCAAAGTGCTGGGATTACAGGCGTGTGCCACCATGCCTGGCTCCCAGCCCAGATTTTAGGGATAAAAAAAAATCTCTTTCGATTATTAGCTTTATTATTATGTATCATTATCACTTAAAAAGTCATTAACATGCTTTTCAGTTAAGCTCTGTGATTTTGTGTGTGTTACTGGAGATTGAACCCAGGGCTTTCCACGTGCTAGGCAAGTGTTCTACCATTGAACTATCCTCCACGCCTGGCTTTTAAAAAAAATTTTATGTTTTCAGACAGTATTTTGCTAAATTGCCCAGACAGGCTTCAAACTTGTGATTTTTCTGCTTTAGCCTCTGAAGTACCTGGGATTACTGTTGTATACCCCAAAACCCAGCTCAGTTAAGCATGTTTTAACTAAGAGACTTTTTTGTTAAGATGGTAGGAAAAAGCTACAGAATTTTTCTCTTTTGATACATAATGATATGAACTATGACAATCTAAAAAGAAGTTAAGAACAGTAAGACCAAAAAAAAAAAAAAGGAAAGAAAAAAGAAAAAAGCAACAAAATATTCAACAGCAGCAACTAAAAATAAGAAACTTAAGTAGAAGAACTGGGGGTGTAGTTTAGTGATAGAGCGCTTGTCTAACATGCCTGAAGTCCTAAATTCTATCTCCAGCTCTGCAAAAACAAAAAACAAAAAACTGGAAAACTAAACACAGTCTTATAAATTTCAATAGATGATAGCCAGGGAATGAGAGAGAAAATTTGCTGATGTATTTTATGTACTTCTCAAAAGCTGTGCCCTTGATATTCATCATTAATACACCTGAAATTGTGGTATTTCCTTACATTTTTATTTTTCTTAATATGTGAAAGTAGAAACAGTTATAGGGAAAATAAAGGATTAAGGGTGATTTCTTGGAAAAGCAGAGGCCTGTGGACTCTTGAATTGAGGGAATGATCTAAATTCCAAGGTCACTTACCTATGAAATAAAGATATATGCCCTCGCTCGAGTAGGGTGAACTTCCCAGAAAATCTGCTCCACATAAAGCTTGCCCCAAAGCTCCAGCTCAAGTAAGTCCTTTACTTTAGACATGCTAACTTGCTCAGAATGTGGCCATTTTGCTTTGCCATTTAAAAAAATCCTGCTTGTATTACCTTATTTCCAGTTGAATTCTTGTCATTTGTTCTGCTTCTTAAAAGATAATTTTTCTATATTTGAATTGCCCTTCTTTTTAAATATATAGAGGAGGAGAGAAGTTATAAAAAAGAATTTTTTTTTTTTTTTTTTGGTACTGGAGATTGAACTCAGGGGCGCTCAACCACTGAGCCACATTCCCAGCCCTATTTTGTGTTTTATGTAGAGACAGGGTCTCACTGAGTTGCTTAGCGCCTCGCCATTGCTGAGGCTAGCTTTGAACTTGCAATTCTCCTGTCTCAGCTTCCCTAAGTGCTGGGATTACAGGCTTGCGCCACCGTGCCCGGCTATAAAAAAGAATTTGAATTCATTCAGGCCAGGAGTATTTTAAAGTCACTGACTTTCTTTCAGATAAAACTCAGTGACTTTTTAAACTGCTGTAGAAGCTTTCTTAGAATAAGCAAAAAAATAATGCTTTACAGTATTTTTTCCTCCAAAGATGGAGAATACACTAAAGATAAGAAAGTATTATTTGGTGTTATACTTGACGTAAAAACATACAAAATCACATGGTTGCCAAGTTTATTAAATCAGTAAAATAATAAATATTAATGTCTGTTGTGAAAGCAGAATTGAGCTGGCATAATTCCTTTAACACTTGATAATTTTGGAAACCATAATATCAATGACATATAATATTAAAGTGTTATTTAATGTGTGGTTGCTAATAGATAGTTTTGAGTTGGAATAAAGCTTTGGGAAGTCTGTGAATGAAACTTTGATCTATGTGCATTTCATCTAAGCATGAGAAGTGCTTAATAACTTCTTATTCTGAATTTGTTTGTTTTGGTGGTGTTGGAGATTAAACCCAGGGTCTTTCACATGCTAAGTACATGTTCTGTCACTAAGCTGCATCCCCAATCTCTTATTCATTTTGAATAACTGAAATCCATGCAAAAAAGGAGAAAAGATTTTTTAAAATTGTGATTGTTAAGAGTCTAAAAGTTTTCTGAAAATGATGTGTGGCCGGTGGAATAGTACTGATAGAGCACCAGCTACAGGGCAAGGAAGAAAATCACCACATTTAATAAATTGCATTGGAACTGTAATCTTGATTCACTTGTTAAAGAAGTAGTGACAGTTGTACTCAAAATTGAATGGTGTATGTTTTTTAAAATAAATGGGCTGTGAATATGAAACTAGTGTCTGACTCACAACATGCTGGCTGTCAAGAGGGAGGGTAGTCGTGTGGAGTTTTGAAATTAGATATGAGATGATAACATTTTTTTCATGACTCTTAAAAAATACCATTTCTGTCAGACAAGATTGGCATACACTTGTAATCCCAGTGACTTGGGAGGCTGCATCCCTCGTAACTTAGAAGAAAAAAATAGAATCCTTGCTGGGTGTGGTAGCACATGCTTGTAATCCCAGTGGCTTGGCAGGCTGAGATAGGAGGATCATGAGTTCAAAGCCAGCCTCAGCAACAGCGAGGCGCTAAGCAACTCAGTGAGACCCTGTCTCTAAATAAAATACAAAAATAGGGGTGGGACGTGGCTCAGTGGTCGAGAATGCCTGAGTTCAATCCCCAGTACCAAAAAACAAAATAGAATCCTCTAATTGATTTTTACCAAACTCTTTTGTCTGTAGCACTAGCAGTAAACAATCTGTTGTTGCAATTTTTGAGTGAGAGTAGTTCTGATATAAATGTTCATTGATATTTTTACTTACATAAATGGATAGGGTGCAAATGAGATTACAAAGATGTATGTTTAGAGCTCCACTTTTTTATCAATGATATGAACAACTTCTTGCTAAGTTGTTAATAATGTTTAAATGTTATGAGATTATTTTTCCATTTTTGTGCTATTTACAGTGTGACTTCAGTTTGCATTATTTATATTTTTTCTCATTCTTTTCTTAAATCTAGACCACCAACAAAACATTAGGTTATATGGTGACTTGTAAAGTAAACATTTCCATGGTGTAAATATTCCTAACATGGCTGATTTCAAGCTACTTACATGACATCACTGAACACAGAGTTGGGAAGAAACAGGCAGTAGCACATCACTATATAGCTTTGGTTTTTTTTCACTTGATTGTACTGCAGTGGACATAGTTAATTTCAAGTAAATATGTAATAGGGGAGTAAACTAAGAAGTGATAAATTCTCAAGATTTGTTTTCAGTATACTTTAAGTTTTAAAATATTTATTTTTTTTTAGTAATGACAGTCATCTTACAAAATTCCTGAAAATTTAACATTTGATTTCCATGACCTTGATTTTCATGGATGATTGCTTTGGGAAAGACCATACACATGAAGTCTATGTATCTGGTGTAAAATTACTTCAAACACTCCATTTTTAAAAAAATTCATATTAATGAATTGGTAAGCTTCATTTTTACCAAGTAAGGAGAATGTTGTCACATTCCTTCTTTGTTTTGCTACCTTGACACTCAACAGGTAAATTGTATTCAATTTTACCTGTAACTCTTGGTGCAGACCAATGATATTTTTTCTTCATCAACGATGTTTTTAAACTTAAAAATCAAAATTATGTTGAAATCTTTTATATGTATATACACATATATAATATATATATGCTTATATACATACACATATGCAAAAGGACTTAAATTGCTATTTTGTCACATTTATTCCCACCATCATGTACATCCATAATAAGGGAGTCCTAACTAGAATAAGATATATTCCATACTTGTATAATTATATCAAAATGGATCCTACTGTCATATATAATGAAAAAGAATCAATAAATAAAAAATTGTTGTTTCAGTTAATTACAGTTATTTTTACCCATGTTCCAACTTTTTCATCTCTGACCAATGGGAGTACAACCACTCTGGAAGGCAGTGTGGAGACTCGTGAAAAAACTAGGAATGGAACCACCATATGACCCAGCTATTCCACTTCTCTGTATCCAAAAGATCTAAAAGATACAGCCACTTCAATATTTATAGTTCACTGTAGCCAAATTATGGGGTCAACCCAGATGCCCATCAATAAATGAATGAATCAAGAAAATATGGTATATATACAGAAGGGACTTGAATCAGATATAAAGAAGAATGAAATAATGGTATTTGCTGGTAAATGGTTAGAAATGGATAAAATCATGCTAAATAAAATAAGCCAGACTCAGAAAATCAAGGGTCAAATTTTTTCTCTCATATAATGGAAGCTAGAGCAAAATAAAGGAAAAAAGGTCATTAGGGAGGTTATTGGATATTATAAAGATATAAGGAAGATCAGTGGAGTAGAAGATGAATGAGATGAAGGAGGAAGGAAGGCAAAGAGGAAGAAATATACAATGAATTTAACAAAATCATGTTATATTTATATATACAGGTACCAAGGGAAATTTTACCTTTATTTATATGTAGAAGAAAGGAAGTTAATAGGGGGAGGGAGGAGGGAAGGAAAAGAAGATGAGGAATGGGGGGTTCAAATCAAATTGCTTGCATATATGACTTTGTCAAAATGAACTCAAATGCTCTGTATAATTGTAATGCTCTAATAAAAAAAGAAAATTAACTCAGAATTCTCAAAAAAGTTTGTTTCAATTATCGCAGTTATTCTTAGCCATGTTCAGATTTTCTCATCTTGGGCAATAGGAGCCACTTCATGTTGTCGTCTTCAGGTTGGCTCCCAGAGTCCTTTGGACATGACACCAATAATCTTTGATAGTTTTCATGCTTAATGGTATGATAGGGTATTCCAGTTCATCTTGAATATTTCTTTTCCCAAACTTGGAATCAGTAATCATTCAAGGAATTCTTTTTACAGGCAAATAGTATATAGAGACTGTAATCTGAATATTATAGATACCCAGTGCTTGATGCTACTTTGCTGGTCCCTCTTTCTAGGCATATATGGTGAGCAGACATAAGAAGTACGCAATTTAATATATAAAATATGTAATTAGTGTATTCTAATACAGCTATTTTTGGATCACAGAATTTTTGTGTAACTCATTGATTTTTCTCTTTGATTTTTCATCCCACACAATTTCACCCAAACACCAGCTTACTGTATTTGCTTTTTCTCAGACTATGCATGCAATAATACTACAACACCACCACCAATAATAGCACAACAATATGGTTACTGATGACAGTTTAAGTTGCTCTTTTGTTGTCATTGCTTTGAAATTCTTTTCTTAGGGTACATTTTGAGGAATATACTGTTAAATGAGTGTGTGTGTGTGTGTGTGTGTGTGTGTGTGTGTGTGTGTATTTGGATGCTGGGGATTGAAACTAGGGCCTTACACATGCAAGCACATGTTCTACCACTCAGCTAAACTCCAGCCCCAATTATTGTGATTTATTTATTTATTTGTTACTGAGGATACCTTTACCACTGAGCTACATACATTCCCAGTCCTCCTATTTTTTGAGATAGAGTCTCACTAACTTGCTGAGGATGACATTGAACTTGGGATCCTCTTGCCTCAGCCTCTTGAGTTCACATGATTATAGGCATGTGTCACCACAACCAGGCCTAATTATTATATTTTAAAGT
>PVHX01003276.1:122133-146870 GCA_004024805.1 Geosciurus inauris | reverse complement strand
TGTCAGGTTTGGTCAGGGTCCAAGATGCCCAAATAAGGAACCTGATCAGCAGAGCTGCAAGCCAGATGTGACGTCACTAGTGGACATGCCTCCTGTCAATCAGCGAGTTTTCCTGACCCATCAGGAAGGACTGTGGCCTTCTCTTCCTGTACCCAACCCCTCCCCTTCCTGACCGGGTTTTCTTGAAATTCTCTAAGCATGGAATCTCCGGCGCCATTTCTCCTGACCCGCTCTGATGGACGGGGAAATGGTCCGAGGGCTCGCCTTCCAATAAAGCCTTGCCGAGTGGCTTAATTCATCTTCTCCTGGTCCTGTGAATTTTACAATAAGTAAAATACATGTTACTTGAACACAAGCACTGTGATATTGCGACAGTCGACCCAATAACCAAGATGGCTACTAGGTTACTAACCGGTGGATTACAGATAGACACACTGGAGACAGGGATGATTGCCTTGCCAGGTAGGACAGAGCAGCATGGGATGAGATCTCATCAAGCAATCCAGGGTGGTGTGCAATGTAAAACTTATGAATAATTTGTTTCTGGAATTTTCCACATAATGGTTTTAAACCCTGGTTGATCATGGGCAGCTGAAACCACGGAAAGCAAAACCACAGATGGGGGGCTATTGTATATTTTTTGAGAACATGAATATCTAAAAAATCCACCTTCTCACTTACGAATAACTTGCCTATTCCATAATTCTGAGTTGGATGTATTGTAATTTTGAATGTGCTGCTCCAGTGTGATGTCCCAGTAAGGATCCTGGACTCTTCAGCTACATTGCCTGGTTCAAAGCTCAGCTCTGCTGTTTATTATGTGTGTCATATTGGGGAAGATGCTTTGCCCCTTTGGAACTCAAGATTTGTCTTCTGTGAAATGGAGATGAATAGTAGTACCTATGTCATTAGTTGTTGTGAGGACAAATAGTAAAGCACTTAAAACTGTGCATGGTACATAGTTTGAGGTTTCCCTAAGTCTTAGTTCCATCACCTTCCAACTTCTAGTACTGCTGTGTCCCTTCCCTTTTTTTCTTTTGGATAAGCTGGGATTATAGGCATACACGTCACCATGCCCCACTGTGCCCTTTGTTTTTGTATATATTTTCCTACATGTTTTATCCTTTGGTCATTTTAATGATGAGCTCTGCCTTGCTCTCATTTCCTTGAAAAAAACAAAACAACAACAAAAAAAGACCACAAACAATAGCCTGTTCTTGGGTGTCTACTATCTCTGAGAATTCCAATAGGGGGTGGGGGCAAGACAAAAACTTGCTTTTCTTTCCCTTCATATTCTTGTTTGTTCCATATTGCTTTTTTCCCGTTTACTCTTACATCTATCTTTAATATTAGAATCTTTCTTCTAACATCTGGCGATTCTTGGCTACTTGCCCAGTGGGGCAGGGGGAAAAAAAAAGCTGATTGGAAGCACTGTGTACATGGAAAGGGCTTGTCAATTTTGGGTTTTAGCACAGGGTGACAAGAGCCCCTTATGCCTATACCTGTCTTTTCTCTTTGGCAATCAGATTACCCAGAGAAGAATATTGCAATCTCTTCTCTGGAGATGTGTGTCAGCCTGCAGAGAAGAGGGCTTGGGCAGCAATGCAAATTGTCATTTAACCCTCCTAGTTTTAATGCACTTAACTTCTCCTGAGACTAAATCTGGAATGTTTTTCTGGGTAAGGAAGTCACCCAGCTGTAATGACTTGGAGAAGATGTCTAAATGCTTCCTCAACAGTCATCTAGCTGAAGCTGTCTTCTTATTTCCTAGTTTTGCTGTGCAAATTGAGATTCTTTCCAGTGGAACTATCACCAGTGTAGGGTTCTTTTTTTTTTTTAAACAAAAAAGGAGCAATTGTCCCTATTTCATATTACACTTTCCTCTTTACTCATCAAATACATTTTTCCATGTTAATAAAACATAATCTCTGGCCAGGAATGGTGGCCTATGCCTGTAATTCCAGTGACTCCAGAGGCTGAGGCAGGAGGATGGCAAGTTCACAGCCAGTCTCAATAATTTATCAAGGCCCTAAGCAATTGCGAGACCCTGGCTCAAAAATTTTAAAAAGGGCTGGGCATGTAGCTCAGTGGTTAAGTGCCCCTGGTTTCAATCTCCCCTGTCCAAAAAAAAAAAAATCAAAAGTTTCTGAAGGATAGTCAATAGTTGTCTTGTATCCCTTTACATAAATGTTATAATTTCTTGGACCAACTTTTACAGCTGGACAAATTTGGGTTGTTTCCAAATTCTTTATAAGCACCAGTGCACTGAACATCTTTGTTGCAAAATTTCTGTTTACATCCTTATTTCCTCAACTACAGTTCAGAGCTACTTCTAATTATACTACTTGTGACAGCTCATTAATCCTGTGAGATGTTCTATGAAATAAAGGTTCTGCAAACACACTTTTGGGAGTCCTGTGATTCTGTGTGGTTTTGGAAATCAGTTTTAAAACTCCACAGACTCTTCTGTGGTGGAGTTCAGTTTAGAAGCCACCATGTACAGACTCAGCTTGAATTTTACCCAAGGAAAGCTGTGCTGATCAAGGCCTGAGGGAAGTAGTGGAAGAAAAATCCACAGGGCAGGGGATGTCTGGCTCAGAATGACAAATAGCCCAAGATTAGTAGAAAGCACACAGCATAATCCACCCAATTGACAATCAGGATGTACTTAGAGCACTATACAGTAGGAAGTAATGTTTTGGCATAATTTCTTTTTAAAAAATTCACGACACTCTGAAATAAGGCACATTCGTTTGGAAGCCAAACGTCATAGTTTTTTTTTTTTTTTAAAGACTGTCCTAATAGTGCTGAGTTTTGAGGGAAGGCTCCAGATGGAAAAACAAGCACCATTTCTACAAAGTCAAAGGAAGGGCCAAGTCTAATAATTCTGAAACTTATTATAGTGTGCAGAAATCTCACAAGGCAAGTTTGTTAAAATGCAGATTTCTGGGTCTCATTCCCCTTAGTCCAGCTTCTCTGCTATACTCCAGGCCTTAAATTCTGAACTTATACCAAGGACTCCCCAAAAATCTGGTGTCAGAGGCCATGGACCACAACTTGAGAAATTAGCTCAGATGTTTTACCAGAAACTACCAGGATTCCTTGAATTAATTCCCTGGTTACCTGACCCTGGGTAGCAAGAATAAGACAGAGGGGTTTTTTTGTTTTGTTTTGCTTTTTTTTTTTTTTTTTGTCGGTGCTTGGTTGGTTTTTTGATACAGGGTTTCCCTATGTTCCCAGGCTGGTCTCAAACTTGCAATCCCCCTGCCTCAGCCTCCCCAGTGGCTGGGATTCCAGGCAGGAGCCACCACCTCTAGCCTGAGTATAGCTTTCAATTATCAACCACGGCACCAAGCCCAGAAGATGGGCTGTGTCCCACACTGGAGTTTTTAATGGATCAGTCTGTCAGGCAAACTTTTGGGATGGTAGGGTTCTCTAACCTCCTTTCTGGTCTCTTTCCTGGAAGTAAATTTCATGTAACCTTTTCAGAAAGCAGGGGCTGTCAGGCTATGAAGAGTCTGGGGATGGGCTTTTAAAATCTGCAATTAGGGGGCTGGGGTTATGGCGCAGTAGTAGCGTGCTCGCCTAGCACGCGTGAGGCACTGGGTTCGATCCTCAGCACCACGTAAAAATAAAATAAAGCTATTGTGTCCACCTACAACTAAAAAATAAATATTTAAAAAAAAAATCTGCAATTAGGGAAAATGACAAAACAGGCTGACTTTGCTCTTTGGCTCAAGGAAGAGGAAACGGCCACTTGGCATTTGGAAGCATATTTTTGTGGGATCCCTGTTTCTCTGTGAGCCCTGACACCCTGACTTTCTGCCTCCAGGCACTCCTCCCCTTTACCCTACTTTGACTAATTCTGGAGTCTAATTAGAGACAAATACTCAAATCTTTGACCCAAACACATAGGCAGAGCCCTCACCCTAGAGAGTTCGGGTTTAGCCAATCGAGGGGTGCTCTTTCGGCTCTCATGAATTAAGGGGGCGCCGTGCTTGCTGCAAAGTATCTCAACCACCTCCCACTTGTGCCCCTTCGGGCCACTGGTTGCAGAGGGAAGTGCTGGTTCTGGGATCAAAGGTCGTGGATAATGAAGCTCACAAGGCTCTGAGCCAAACGCCCTCGCCCAGCCTCCGAGATCTGAGTTCAGGGGCGCGCGACACACGAGGAGCCTTGGCAGCGCAGAGCGCTGGGCTGCCAGGGCTGCCACGTCACTTGCGACCTGACCCCACTGGGCCCGCCCTGTCCCTGGAGGCACGAGCTACACTGGCCGCTCAGGGTAAGCGCTGCTGAGACCCGGGCTTTCTGGAACCCTGCACCCGTCTGCGGGCGAGCGCCAGAAATCGGGGGCTCCTGCCAGGACCCTGCGTGCCCAGGGCGCAGGCGGTGGTGTCTGACCAACCGGGTTCCAAGTTCAGATAGGCGGCGACCTTGCGGCTTCCCCTGCGTGTCTTCTTTTTCCTGTTTGGAAAGAGCTGTGGTCTAGGGGGGCCTTGCAGTGTGTGCGGACACCACTCCTGCGCGGTGGAGGGCGGCAGTATCCCTTGTCCGCAGCTGCCCTTGTAGGCCTTGCCCTTGCACAGCCTGGGCCTGGGGCAGCTGCCCACTTTGTTTTTTTACCACTAGAAAACACACCGGAAGGGGGAGCTTTGGATCAACAGGAGGCTTTTCTGTCCCGAGAAAGGCCCGCCTTACCGCGCACCTGGTTTTAATAAGAGCCTGGGGAGAAATATGGCCGGGGGCCTGAAGGATCCCCAAGAACTCCTGTCCATAGAGAGAAAGAAGGGTGCACATGGGCCGTACGTGCGCAGACGCACTCCCTGTACAAAGGCTTGTAAAGCCTCGTGCACTTTTCAACTTTAATTGTAGCCTGGAGAGGATGTAAGTTGTAGTGATGTTAGAAATGGGATATAAACAGCAGTTAAAAACACATTTATTAACATCGAGGACAAGGAGACTGCAGAGTTGTGCACAATGTATTCTTTTCTTCCCAGTTTTAATCACAAAAAAAGGAATATTGAAAAACAACTGCCGTTCCTTCCTATACTCCCACCTCCTTAATCCATGTGCACACATATTTTTACATAGTTGCAATTAGAAGTACACCGCATTCTCATTCTGGAACAAGGGAGGTAAATTACACCCCAACAGAAGGGAAGTCTTCATTAGTTCTAAGGAAAAATCTCAATACATGAACTGGAAGTTTAAGATTGTATCAGGCTTTCAACCTATATTATAAAAGTTTAAAGGATAAAAGACATGAAAGGCTTTTTAAAAAGATCCTTATGAGACATATAAATATATATTCACGCACATACTTATTGCATCTTTGTCTAAAGCCAAGGGGAAATTTCTTTCCAATGTAGCCCTTTGATCTTTACAATCTTAAAAAAGTAACGCTTACCCTACCTTGTACTAGAATTTTGAGAGCATTAAGTTTTCATGAAAACTTTCCTTAAATCCTTCATCAGCATTTAAGCTGAGATCTCAAGGTCTTGTACTTCTGTTCCCTCTATCTAGAATGTTTTTCCCTTGCCTTTGAATTGCTACCTCCTCCTTATTCAGATGGCAGCTCAATGAAAGTATTTTATTTTCTTCAAAGCACTAGCCATGATTGGAGATGCTCTTGGTTTAATTATTGCCATTGTCCCATCCCCTCTAAAACATAAGCTCCAGAAGAATAGGGGTCTTGCTGTTTTGCTTTGCTATTGTTTTCTAGAACCATACCAGCCTCTTCCACAATGCCAGTTACCAGTGTCTACCAGTACTGGCATTTTAGTAAACACTAAAAAAAAAAAAAAAAAAAAAGTTCACAACATCAAATGTGACCTTTGAGGAACTGTCTTTAGTCCCCCACCCCCTGTAATTTCCCTGAGTGGCTTGGGTACGATCTTGCTCTCTGATCTTCTGGCCCATCTTAGGGTCCCACCAGCAGTGTCCCAGGCCAGTCCCAGGAATTAGGACCTGGAGACAGCTGGAGCTCAGGCAGTATCTGTTGGATGGGGATTTTGGACTAGAAAGCAACTGGGACTCTCCCTTGGAGACGGGACTGCTGGCCACACAAACCCTCTTAACCGTTAGCACCTTCCAGCGCTTGGCTGCATGTGTGAGGTTCTAAGATTCGTGCATTGTGGGAGTTGCTTGAGAAAGACGCTCTGTTTATGTTGGCCTCCAAATACAGGGAATAATTATAGGAGTGACAGGCTGCTAGAGTCGAGGGCTTTTCTTGTGGGTTGGGACACCATGCTGCCATCTGGACTGCTTGCAGGCAAAGCCCGTGGATTCCTGTGGATTCCTGCATGGTTCCTTAGAGCCACAGTTCTGAGGAATCCTCGATGAGGAAAAGGCTGGGGTGAGGACAGAAGAGATTTGAATTGTCCTGTGGTTCCTTGGAGGTTGATGGTTGGTGAGAATCTCAGAGCAATACTGGAGTAAAGTGTCCTGCTTGCCTTTCCTTTAGGCCACGCAGGGCTCCACAGGCCTCAAAGTCTCCATGGTAAGAGACTTAATGGACAGTACTGAATGAATGTTCTCTCCTATGTGTTCTAGACAGCATTTCGGTAGAATGAAGACCACTCAGGCATCCACTTGCATCACCAGTCTTGTTCTACTTTATCAGGGAAGCACCATTATGATTTGTAATTCATCGATGAAGAAATTGAGGCTGAATAACTTGCTG
This sequence comes from Geosciurus inauris, assembly GCA_004024805.1. Taxonomy (NCBI): domain Eukaryota; kingdom Metazoa; phylum Chordata; class Mammalia; order Rodentia; family Sciuridae; genus Geosciurus; species Geosciurus inauris. Next base: position 140,188 of record PVHX01003276.1, on the reverse strand, counting down.
AAGATTTGTGCTATCAAATGGTAGAGCCAGGATTTAAATCAGAACCTGTGTTCTTAATTGCTACGTATGGCATTTCTTATGTGTCACTGGTATAACTTGGTATATCTGAGTTTTAAAAAAAAGTGAACCAGGCACAGTGGCACATGCCTGTAATCCCAGCAGCTCCGGAGGCTGAGGCAGGAGGATCACAAGTTCAAGGCCAGCCTCAGCAACAGCGAGGTGCTAAGCAACTCAGTGAGACCCTGTCTCTAAATAAAATACAAAATAGGGCTGGAGATGTGTGGCTCAGTGGTCGAGTGCCTCTGAGTTCAATCCCTGGTATTGTGCATGCTGCAAAAGAGGAGGGTCACTGGAAAGGGGAGACATCCCCCACCCCAATGAAATTCATTACCTTGCCAATGCCCACCCACATAAAATGCACACTTTTGATGTCTCTGTGAATTAGGATTTTTCTCCATTGTGTGAAACCATGTCAGAAATAGTAACTATTACAATATAGAAGTGGCTGTCTGCAAATTTCCACTCTGGACCCTCTACTTTATATTTCATATTTATCAAAAGAGCCTACTATTCTCAGTAGTTCACTTAATAAGAAATGCTATACAGTTTAATTTAAAATAAATGTATATAAAATGAGATACCACCTATGTGTGTGATAATCTGTGTGTAAGAAAAAATCATTAGAAAAAAGGATCTGGGGTGCAAGAAAAAGGAAGTTGACTATCACTGTCTTGAGAATATAATTGAAGTTTGGGAATTTGTGTATGCACAGGGCTAAATATTATTCCTTAATTCAACAGATACGTATAGAATGATTCTTATGTAAAAAGTATTGTGTTAGGTCCTCACATAAACTATAGAGATGAATAAGTTTGATATTCAAGGCTATAATACTTTAATGAGATAACCTTAATAAACAACTGTATTGAAACCCTTGACACTAATCAGAGCTGATTTTATAGTTGTGCACAGTGGCGTATGCCTGTAATCCCAGCACTTTGGGAGGCTGAGACCAGAGAATCTCAAGTTTAAAGCCAGCCTCAGCAATAGCAAGGCACTAAGCAACTCAGTGAGACACTGTCTCTAAATAGAACACAAAATAGGGCTGGGAGTCAGTGGTTGAGTGTCCCTGAGTTCAATCCCCTATACAAAAAAAAAACAAAAAAAACAAAAAAAAAAAAAACTGATTTGAGGAAGAATCATGAGATTCCTACTATCAAAATACTCTGAGGAATTCAAAGAAAAGATCAATGACTTCAAGAATTTGCATTTGATTCTGGCATAGAGGCACACAACTGTAATACCAGATGTGTGGGAGGCTGAGGCAGGAGAATCGTGAGTTTAAAGCCAGCCCCAGCAATTTAGTGAGGCCCTAAGCAACTCAATGCGACGCTGTCTCTAAGTAAAATACAAAAAAGGGCTGGGGGTGTTGCTCAGTGGTTGAGTGCCCCTGGGTTCAATCCCTGGTACCAAAAAAACAAAACAAAACAAAACAAAAAACACAAAGCATTTGAGGCAACCTTTGAAGCTGGGTAAAGAAGAAGGGAAAAAGGGGAGTTCAAATTCAACTGAGGATGAGCAAGTGATGGTGGTTGGGAGCTTTGAGGCCTGTTTGGAAATGGAAAATAGCTGAGCTGACTAAAGCATTAGGTTCTCTGTGATGGGAAATGAAGCTGGGAGGATGGCTACAGGGAGAATATGAAGACTCTTGCATGGCCCTCAAAGTCTGGCCTTCCTTCTCCAGTAGGCATTGGGAACCTCTCCAGGTGAACCTCTCCAGGTGACCAGTCCTTTGCTACAAAAGCAATATTCAGGTGGTGTTTCCATAGTATTAGACAGAAGAGAGCTGAGAGATGGAGCCAGTGAGGAGGTTGCTGGGACAGCCTAGGGGAGACCCCTGAGAACTAAAACTGGCATGATGGCAGAGGAGACAGGAGAAAAGGGGGTGCATGGGAGAGGAAGACTGCAGCTAACTAACTGGAAGAATGTGTTGAGAGAGGGAGAAACAACAAAAATTCTAAGATTTCAAGGTTGTGTGCTACTAAAAGAGACATCAAGAGGAAGAGGAACTAGGCACATAAAAATAGAAAAATACCAATGGGTGTGAAATTTGGGATGCCAATTTCTGTGTTGCAGGACTTTTCTGAGCTTTTGGAGATAATGCACCATATGGCACTTCCCAGGGTGACCGTAGAAGCCCCTCCCCAGGGTGACTGTAGAAGCCCCTCTTTCTTCCTCTTCAGGCTTTTCTCAAGACAGTTTAGAAGTGTATCCACAGACCAGGTCTACAAGTAAAGAGAAAGCAGAGCCCTTTGCACCCACAGGTTGTCATGTTTAGCAGCATCAATTCTACACTGTAGTTGAAGCCATTTTTAGGTGCTCACGCAGTGGCTTTGAATATGTTTACGTTGCTGTGTCCCCATCACCAGGTCCAATTCTAGGATTCCTTTCATTTTGGAAAACTGAAATTCCAGACCCGTTAAACAGTAATTCCCCATCACCTCCTCCCTTTGGTGCCTGGCAACCACCATTCTTTATCTGTAAGAATCTGACTTCTAGGCATCTCATAGAAGTAGAGTCATAGAATTTGTTTCCTGTTGTGCCTGGCTTATTTCACCAAGCATAGTGTCTTCATGATCAGCCATATTTTAACATGTGTCAGAATTTTCCTTTTTAAGGCTGAATCCTATTCCATTGTATAGATATACCATAGGTTGTTTACCCATTCTTCTGTCCATGGACATCTGGGTTGCTTCTACCTCCCTGAGATCTTAATTAAGTTCATTAAATAGCCTCAGCTTGGAGCTTCCTTCCACACAAGTTGGAGAGTCCTTTTGGATTTGTTTTAATTACATTTGAGTTGATAATAGAAAATTAGCATTTTGCTAAAGCAGTATGGAATTGGGCCTATCAGACCTCAGAGGAAAAAAAACAAACACACACATACAAAACAAACTTTCTAATTCCAATTTTAAGTGAACTTGGGTAGCAGCAGTTGTGTACTTGACTGGGAGTCTTGGAGAAACTAGTGATTCCTTCAATTCTGGAAGAGGAAGGTGCTGTCTTAAGGGTTAGCAGTTCAGTGTTGGGGTCCTCTGTACTTCCTAGGTCTTGGCAAGGATTCTTATATTTGGGTCTAGAGGTTGAAAAGTCAGTAGGTTGGTTGGAAAACCAGTCCTGAATTCCACAAAGAAGGAATTTGGCTGTTACATAGGTACTTGCTAAGTTGGGAGCTGCTATTGGTTCTTTGTTTTGAGTTGGAGAGGACAGATTAAAAGGGATTTGGGGAGAACAGAGGGAGATGTGAAAACCATCAAAAAGTTTTTATCTCAGCCCATTTCCCACCTATCTTTCTTTTCTCTTTCAAAGAAGAATTTGGTTCATAGAGAACAAAATAATTTTGACTGAGCTAGTATGTGTGGAATAATAATAGTAGCTGAGCAGTAGCCACTTGATAAATTTATTTCCCTTTTGCTAGTCTCACAGGGAACCAACTTTATCATTTGAATCCACATGTTCCCAAACTGTGCATAGAGGCACCTCAGGGCATTGCAGTAGTCACAGGAGTGCTGTGAGATATTTTGAAAGTTTAGGAGAACATGGCTGTACTTGACATCTTCATGTGGGATACCTATGAGCTACTAGCTTGAATTAGTTCACAGTGTCACTGTTGGGTTGATGTGCTACCCTCATTTCAATGGTGTGATATCTTTGTGAAGCTGATTTTTCCAGTGGTTGCCATGATAAAAAATTGAGTACCTTATGAAAGTCACCATGGAACAGAAAATGAGGAGAGATGTCTCCAACCTGATTCCACAGTGCCCAATAGTACATACATTCCATTAAGTAATTGTGATTAGTTAAGGGTGGAATAAAATATGTTTAAAAAATCTTATGTTTATTGATTTTTTAAGTGGTTACTGAATTGTGAGGACACAAAGATTTAAGTTTTTTTAAAATTCACTACTTAACAAATGGAATTATTAGACATTTCTTATATTCCAGGGGTACCAAAAATTTATTGAAATACTGAAAACACTGTACCAAGAGAGTTTGGGAATCTCTGTTTTAATCTGTTAGAAAATGTGCAAAATATTGCATTTACTTTTCAATACATCAGACACAGGATTGAAGATGAGATGCAAAAAAGAATCAAGTAAATACTTTGAGATTTTAAAGAAGTAAATAGTTTTATTTTTCTGATTACAAAATTAATATGTATTGTTATATAAAATCCAGAAAGATGCAAAATGGAAAGAAAACCATCCATATTCCACCCCCAAGAGATAACATATTCCATTCCAAAGAGATAACAGTTGATAATATTTTTGTGCATATCCTTCTAGACTTTTCTCCATGAATATTTAATAGATATTTTTACCAAAATTGAATCATATATCTTGTTTTACTATTTTAAAAATTCACTATTTTACAGCCATATTTCCATGTTAACATGAATACACTTGTGATTATATATAATGTATACATATTTAATTTAAACAAATTTACAAATACACTTTCCAGGGCCAGAAGCCTCTTGGATCTGAACTTTATTGCTAATTGTAGGCTGATTTCACTAAGAGTAGCTCAACTGTGCCCTCTTGTGGTTGGATGTAGTGTTTAACGTTTTCCTTCAACTTTGTGCAAGCCTTGTACTCCGACATGGAGGAGATAAAGGTGAAGGATATCATCTTTTCTGGGAAGTCACAGTCTATAAGCAGAGATGAAACATATAATAAAATAACTTTGAAATAAAATAGGTAGTACTAAGTTTCACGAGAGAGCTACTGTTAAAATCTCATAGGACCTGAGCTTAGTCCTGAAGATTAAAGACTTAAATGACACATGGCAGCGGCCGCAGCGAGGATAGCAGACATTTGTTGCTGATGAACCAGCAACTGCTCTTTGCATTTTTCTTGGAAAACATGGATTTTCTTTCAGCTAGACCTTTAAATATAGGTAGGTTTTGACCTAGAGGGCTGATGAGGAGATGGAATGAAGGGGATGGTTCTCCAGGTGGGGAACTGCCTGCAAGGGCAAAAGGATGGGAATCTGTACTGAAAAGAGTGGGCCTTGCTTGGGGTGAAATGGGAAGCAACACCAAAAGTTAAGCTTCAGCCTTAAATCTCAGGCTAAGGAATGTGACCTTCATTCTGTTGACAGGCCATCCGAACCAATGATTCTAGCTTTTTGATGGAAAGTAATTTGATTGGGGCTGGATTTTTAGAAGACTAACTCTTTCATAGTGTGCAAGAAGAGAGCCACAAGGCAGGGGGACCAGTTAGGAGACTACTGCAATGGTCCCGGCAGGATATAATGCAGCTCTGAATAGGTGCATCAGAATGTGGGTAGGTTATAGGCTTGGTTAGGAAGCCAGCAATGACAAGATCTCTTTCTTGATTTTCTGTTTTATTGTTCTTGTAAAATCACAGTAACACTTGGTGAACTTTGAATGAAGGGTCTGCATACCTAACAGGCTTGCTTTATGTGAGCTGAACAGATGATTTCCTGGATGTTCATATGCTGCTTCCCCCACCTCCAAGAAAATAGTTATTTTAAGGACACCAGCTAGACTGCACTGTTCAGCCACTGGTCTTATCATTTTGCAAAAGACCAGGTCCTGTGGTCGGGCACACTGATCCCAGCTGTTCTCTTAAGTTTGCAGTGGTGACATGCTATTTGGAGAATGGAGTTACACTATGTTTCTTTTGTTTTCTTTACTTTTTTTCAATGACTATAAAACCAAAGGGACTTTGCTGAACAGGAGCAAACAGAATTTGGACTAGGCCTGAAGAGCTGATTCCAAGGGTGGGAGATAACTGGCATTGCATGATTAAGGAAGTTTGCAGCATGCTGTTTTGTGGCTATTTAAAAAGATGACATAGCTCATTGAGATGATTGGAATGTAGTGTGCCTTCCAAAATAATGAATTTTGAAATCTGATTTATAAATGCTTCTAAAGAAACTCTGCCTTTAATATAGTAGGTACTGAGAGCAATGATTGTCAAAGCAAGGTCTGAAGTTCATCAGCATTTTCTTGATGAGCACAAGCCTATTCTGTGAATGGATAGATGTTATTTTATAATAAAAGTCTAAGTAATAAGCTTGTATTTATCTCTAATCAAGCTAGTGATAATGGTATCTTCCTCTCAGTTCTTTGTGATCTCTGGCTTTACCTTGCCTATGTGGGCATGTCCACATCTGAGGGTCACTGATGTAAACAGAAGTAATTTAATGAGATCTCTTTGTGCCTTTCTTGGTAACTAATAAACTTCTCAATATTTATGGGTCCTCTTAAATACTGTTCTTGGAGAAACTACATGGAATTATAATGCATTTTAAAGATAACTAAGTTGAATGGGGAAAGTTATGTCAAGTTCTAGGGCATGTAGGACCTAGAATTCAAGAGAATTTGCGTGGCTTTTTTAATCTGATTGTTAGAGAACATGCTTCTGCTCATGGGAGAAGAGGTGTGACTGAATATAACATTTAATATAATGTAGTTCTTGAGTTTGTGGGTCACTAATTAACATGCTTGAGTTATTTCAAGCTTTACTGGAATCATAATTCAAAACTGATTTGTCATTAGTATACAGCAGTCTCATATTTCAAACTATCAGATTAGAGTTATGTACTTTATCACTTTTTAACCGTTTAAATTGCATTCCTGTTAATAGGATCTATGTTTTAACATCAACAGGCGGATGGTTGGATTGCACGGTTCATGTCTAGTTGAGTTTTCATGGCTGATTAAGCACATATGTACTAAACTAACCCCTCTACTTAGAAGAGAAGGATTTTACTAAATATGAGCAGATTTTTATAACGGGCAGCTTATTTTCATCTACTTAAGTAGTTTTTTAAAACATGAACCATTTTTCAGTACAGCTGTATCTTAATGTGTTAACTGCTTTTTTTTTTAAAATACAGATTTCTTTCACTGGCTTAATGGGAATTCACAGAAATCATAGCCTTTTAATTAAAGCCAATATGTTTCAGTGCCAAATATTCTGAAGAATTCCAATGAACCAAAAAAGAACACATTTCTGAGCTGGAAGTGTGCATATGGGGCCCTCAGGAAGCCTGACAAATGCCTGATGGAAGGATTTGAAGCAGGAAAAAGATTAATAAAAAGAACTTCAGTGTAGTTTTCAGAATAGCTTAAATGGTGTGAGTAGTGAAATAATTTTCTACACCAAAGGATGGTTTGATTGAAAAATTGAGGCTGTTGCATAGTCTTGATGTACAAGTCTGAATCTGACTTCAATTCACTTTGAAATAATACAGACAGTTCACGATAGCCATCTATTTTGAACCTAAAACTAGCACAAGTGACCATTTTCAAAACTATTACAAGTGATCTGGTAAGCAAACTTTGGAAAATGAGGGAACAGAATATTGAAATTCAAAGCATCCTGGAAAATCTGATGTAATGTAAAGGCAGCTCTGAGAAAGTCACAGATTCATTTGGTAACAGTTTGGTTAAAGAAAAAGAGCCTGGCATGCGGCATCAGATGATCTAAAGTTTAATCACTGGCTTGCACTCAATTGATCTTAGGACTAGGCAAGTCAGTTAATTTTGACACATTTCTTTTTTTTTTTTTTAATATTTTTTGTTTATTTTAGTTGTTGGCTTTTATTTTTATTTATTTATATGTGGTGCTGCTAAGGATTGAACCCAGTACCTCACACATGCTAGGCAAGCGCTCTACCACTGAGCCACAACCCCAGCCCCGACACATTTCTTTTTCTCAGTCTTTAGCAGTGATTATATGTACCTTAACCCATGTATGAGGCTGTTGTGAAAATCCTAATGAGCTATTGTGTATAGAAGTTTCTTGAAAAGTAATGTGAAGGGGCCGGGGTTGTGGCTCAGTGGCAGAGCGCTTGCCTTGCATGAGTGAGGCACTGGGTTTGATTCTCAGCACCACATGAAAAAAAAAAATGAATAAAATAAGGGTATTGTGTCATCTAGAACTAAACATAAAAAACATTTTTTTTAAAGAAAAGTAATGTGAAAACATTGTGCCAATTGAATTTCTGTGGTTTTGAAATAATGATCAGGGAGCATTCACTATTGTCCCCCTCAAGTACTTAGCACCTAAAGGAAGGCCACATGAGCAGCAATGACAGTCTGAATGAATGAATCAATGAATCGTTCTCTTTGCTCTAGATTATTTTTCTCCTTCAGAGAATTGGGCCAAAAGTAAAAATAAACATGTGGTTTGGGATTATTTAGAGTTTCACACAGGTGTGCTCTGCTGGTACCCATCCAAGCTTGAACCATGTGTATAAATACAATATATTTTAATAGACATCCTAGTTTTGCATATAATACAGGATGTTTGGTGGGTTTTTTCCCCATGATACTGGATTTGATCACTAGAGCCCTGGTTGTAAATGCAACATTTAAAGAAAGCCAATGACAATTGAGCCCCTTTCCTTCCTTCTCCACTGTTCTACCCCTCTAGTTTTTGACTCAGACTCCTCTCATCCTATAGCTTATTTACAAAAGTGGAGGGTAACTTGAATAGGAAAGAGGGAAACATCCTCTTGGCTGCTGCTTTTTTTTTTTCTTTTTGCACCAGGGATTGAACTCAGGGGCACTCGACCACTGAGCCACATCCCCAGCCCTATTTTGTGTTTTATGTAGAGACAGGGTCTCACTGAGTTGCTTAGCGCCTCGCCATTGCTGAGGCTGGCTTTGAACTTGCAATTCTTCTGTCTCAGCCTCCCAAAGTGCTGGGATTACAGGCATGCGCCACTGTGCCCGGCTTGGCTGCTGCCTTTTAGGGGAACAGTGTTCATGATTTTCTCCTTTCTCAGATGGAATGAATTTGTGTGTGTGGGAGGGTGTAATTCTCCCAACAAATTGAAAGAAGGGAGGAATTGCTTCTTGCTTGCAAGGAAGGAAAACTGGTTTTCCGTTCCTCTGCTTTAACATCTGCTTGGTCAGCAGGCATGCAAATCTGTCTCTTGGCCTACTGGAACAGAGAAGAGAACTAGAGAGGGATGGCAGGGTGCAGAGATGGCCCAGCCATGGGGCAGTCTCCATATGGGCTGGCTGATGTGAGAAGGATGCCCAAGTGTACCATGTCGGGACTGTGCAGTTCTGTTGGCACAGAGACTCTCACTGGTTCTCCCACCCAGGAGGGTGGCCTACTGCCTAAGGATGTGTCCCAAAGAGTTGCACTTCCAGCTCTAGCCTGCTCTGCAGGGGAGGGAGGTGATGAGTCTTAAAATTTGAGTTGAGATTGGAACATGTTGAACTGACTTGAGATAAGTGATAAAGTTGCCTGAGATATACTACTGAGTCCGGAAGGGACTCACAGTTGTAAGCAGTGATTAGAGGATTAAGACACAGAAAATAAAACAAAGCCCTGTTTTCAAGTTTGTATGGCACTGAGCAGAGACTCTTCCATGACATTATTATGTGGATTAAAATCTGTCCACATGTGGTTTGACTCCAGGTTACTTAATATAGAATCCAGACTCTGAGCAGCAAAGAAGAAAACAAAATAAAACAAAAAAACTCTGAGATGATTCCTTTGGGCTAGTAGATTTCAAATGCGATTCTAGGAAGTCCAGGGTGGAGTAGCTGCCTACAGAGTTTGCTAGGACCCCTAGGGAGGGAGAAGAATGGGGTTCAGGTGGTAGAGTAGGAACGAAGGTAAAGATGCTGAGAAGGAAAAAAAAAGATTCTGAGAAGGCAGGACTTCTCTCTCTTTAGCCAGAAAAAATTTGCTTTTATCTCCATCTACACATCAGGCTTCACTGTAAGACTAGTGGAAGGGGTGTCCTCCAAAGACATTTCCCTTACTTCTGAGATAAATAAACTGCAGTTCAGACTTGAGAAGTGACCAGCCACAGGCCACAGGACCTTGAGTGGCAGGTTCAGGATCCAGGTCACTTAATTCAGCAGCCTATTAAAATGGAAGGGTTGAGTTATCCTCATGAATCCACAAGGCCTTTACTGAGCATCTACTAGATAGAGTCATACAAGTTTTTTGCCCCTTTCTCTTCTTCCTGAAAAGATTGATGAAGTTATTGCATCCATTTGGTGCCTCGACTGCCGGAAAAAATAACAGCCAGCAGGGGCCTTCTTGGGTTACCTCGGTAAGAGATCTCTGCAAGTCAAACACTATTAACTTTAATGTGGCAGCTTTGATGGTGGGGAAGAGACAGCTGACACCATATTTCCTTAACAATAAACCACTCTGACAGATAAAAACAAACAGGCTCAAGATAACATATAGCATTTCGGAGAAGAGAGCCAATAATGAGCACAGACGGATGTGAGCAGGCTTTCCTCTAAAGCCGTGTGCCTCCATCTGCTGTGGAAACTTCTGAAAGGCAAGGCTCTTACAGAACCACTGCCTGGCTTGTGAACAGCCTGGGAGGAACTTTCAAATGAACCCAGTACTCCTGAGGGGCCTTTTTGAAGATCCTCTTTACTCCACTTTAGTCATCAGATTTGAGCGTTGATGGTTTGTCTATCCAGTTCTAGAAACCTGGGTAATACACTCCTTCACCTTCCCTGCCACAGGGTGACCTGGGCTGCTGAGGTCACCTGCATGGGCTGAGCTCCTCAGATTCCAGAAACGATCCAGTGAGTAGTGGCTGTTACATAGGGAGCTGCCGGGACTTATTCCATCTTGGCAAATACTAATCCAGAACTCGGCCTAAAACAAATAGAACAACCCTGATACCAGTCAGGGTTAGATTAGGTTTGGTACCTGTTGGAGGTACCTGCTGATATCTGTTGGAGGCTGCAAAGAGGAAAATGGGGTGTAATTTGCAGCTCTGACTGGATATGATCATTAGTCATTAAACTCATGTTTCAGTTAGACTACCGTGAGTGACAGATAAGTTATAAGAAATCTTGGTGCTGTCCCAAGCCATGTCACTTATGGAAAACCTATGTTATATCCTTTCTTTGGGGGCTTTGAAAGGATCACTATAACTGTACTTTTGAACTTTTATGTTGTTTTCTATGTATATTTTCTCTTTTGAATGTAACAACCTCCTTGCTGAGGTGGTTTTTCTTAATCTCACTGGTTTGCCTGGGGCCACCTAAGTAGAGAGCATCAGAATCAGGGATGAAAGGATTTTAAGGCTCATTCTACTGAGGAAAAGCCCTGGGGTGTGCGTGTGTGTGCTCACATGTGCTTGTGCACACATGTGTATGGACTGGTGGTGGGTGGGGTGGACAGTGTTTACAAAGCAGAAGAGCCCACCCTGAATTACTCATGGAAACCTACTGTAATTCTAGAGCCCTAGTTGAGCCCAAATGCCTTCTCTTGCCTTAGGAGAATCTTTCCTTCCGTGAGACAGTAACGTTTCCCACGTACCTGCTTTCATAAGGGTAATGGTTATTAGTTAAATGAGACTAGGCACTTATGCAAATGCTTAATTTTATACTTACTACTCACACTAATTTTAGAGGTACTTGTATTAACTCTAGGGTATAGAGGAGGAAACTGAGGCTGAGAGACAGTAATGTTCCTAAGGTCACACAGCTGGTAACTGCCTGTCCCTGAGTCTGTGCTTGTCCCCTCTGTGCCACGCCATGCTGGGGTTTTGTTCTGAGCTTATAGTCAGAGGAAAAAAAAGGGAAGGAGAGAGGCCCTGAATTGACCAAATGGTACATTAATAATAATAATAATAATAACTTTCCATATATGCCAGATCCTGTGTTCATATTTATCCACATGATCTCATTCACCTTGACAGTGACATTGCCAGGTGAGAGAGGGGTTCTGACCCCAGCTCTATAACTGGCCTGTTGTATGGATTAAGAAGAGCAACTTAACTTCTCTAGGCCTCAGTTTCCTTGTCTGCAAAAGATGACAATAGTGAGTCCTTCATGAGTTGTGAAGATGAATGAGGTCATGCATGCCACACTGTTGGCACAGTGCCTGGCCTGTGAGGAGGACTCCAGGAAAACTGCTGTATTTATTATGATGAGGTGGGCATTATTATTATCTTCATTTTCCAGGAGAGGCAATTGAGGCCGAGATATTTAAGTCCCATGGCCAAGACCACATTGTAAATGGAGAAACTGGACTCGCCTGTCTCCTGCCTGTCACCGCTCTCTATCCCTTGATCCTTGGTTCTTAGCTTTGATATAGAAATTCTCCCTATTTTTGTGATTTGGCCATGAAAAGAAATGGAATGTAAAAAGCCCAGAACACTTTTCTTCCCCCTGAAGTGTAGAAAAATCTTAAATTGGGAGAAAAGTAGTTTCCATTGATGACAGAATGGAGATTCAGGATGCTGGGAACCAGCAGGAACCTCCAGAAAGAAAAGTACGAAGCTCTTTTTTTCTGAAGGGCAAACACTCTGATAGGGATTTGGAAGGCCTGCTTTAGAAGCAGCTCTTGTGAAACAGGTCTGGGGTTTGAAGATTAAGATGAACCAGCCATGCTATGTGGCAGAGCCGCTTGAGAGGCAGATGTGATCCAAGACATACTTTTGAATCATGCTGGCTCTGGGATCCCTAAGGGAATTTAGGGACTTTGTAGTCTGCTTTGTTATTTGACAGTTGAAGAAGCTAAGCATCTTTTTATGAGGTCACAAGATGAGTTTGGAGTCATTGTGAGGTGACAAGCAGAATAGACTTGCTTGCTGGAGGCCACGTGTCTTTTTTATCCCAGCCTTTGGTAGGAAATCAGGCCATCTCAGGAGACGGTGGTTCTCCTCTCCTGGAGGTAGGCAGATAAGAGACTGACTGAAAAGCACAGACAGTCCTGGACTTTTCAACTTTATGATAGTGAGAAGTTGACATGTGCATTCAGTTTTAGAAACTGCATTTCAGATTTTGAATTTGGATTTTCCCTGGGCTGTTGATTTGTGGTAAGATCTCTATCATGATGCTGGACCGTGGCAGTGAGCTGCAGCTCCAAAGGTCCCTCACAATCATGAGGGTGAATGACTGACACTGTACAACATGCTGTTAGTATTCAATAGATTGTATGAGATCTTCAATACTTTATTATAAAATGGGCTTTGTGTTTGGACCAGCTGTAGGCTCATGTAGTTGTTCTGAACACATTCAAGGTAGGCTAGGCTAAACTGGGACATTCCATAAAACAGGTGTGCTGAAGGACAGAGGGTTTATCAGGAGAAACTTCATGGTAAACTGAGGAGCATCTGTAACTGGTACTGAAGGTTTACAAGGGTTGCTTCTTTAGCTCATTCCAGCCTCTTAGTGGTTGTATGCAGGAATAAGTCCTATTCTCACCTTTTAACAGGTTCAGGAAACCAAGGCTTAGAGCAGTTCAGCAGAGGCCTGCCATGTGAAAGTTTTAATTATGGCTGGCCTAGAATTCTAAGTTCCAAGTTGGAAAGAAAAGAGAAAATTCCCATTGCCCCTTCCCACACCCTTGGCTGAGGTCAGATTTCTTGTTGACAGACACCCTGGAATACTTGGGTTAATGAGGATCCTTACAGCCAGGGGATGAGGATGACTCATAACTAGCCGTAGCCCTTGTGCTCAGGTCCCCAGGCTGGAATCAGGAGCAGTGAAAGGACTCAGGGCCTCAAAAACATACTCCCTTATCTTCTGGCACAAGAATGCCTCTAAGAGACCGGGCAATTGTTCTTTGGGAGCCATAGTGGCAGCCCAGGTCTGATTCCACATGGCCCGCTGCGGTTCCTCCTGGCCCCTTCCTGGCATCACAGCAGCCCTAAAAATGCTGCCTCTGACTGTTACTCTGGCTGCCCATCTCTGTCCCCAGCGCTCCAGCTCAACAGCCCAAGAGCTCTGTAAGAGTTGTAAATGAAAGCTGAAAGAGAGGATGCTTAGGTAGAGTTGATGCTCCTGATCCCAGTAGGGTAGGGTGTGGTGAGAATAGGAGGCACTGTGGGGAAAGCAGCCTCTGGACAGGAGTGGAGAGTATTGTGCCTGGGCTGTTCTCTAGGCAGGGAGGTATTGGGGCAGGCTAGGTGTCTCAGAGCCTCACTCTGTGTTGTTCCCTTCAGCATGGAGCACCCCTTCTGGGCTGCCCTTTATCAGGTGGCAATTGTACCCCTGGGAACCATAGCCTGGTTTCTTTCTTTGAAGAGGAATACAGAGCCTTACAGAGGCCTGGCTGTTTTGCTTTATGTGGACTCAGGCATAAGGGGTGCAGACAGTCACAGGCTGCCTAGAAGTTCCATGACAGCATTGACCGTGATTACTCCTGGTAATGACCAGGAAGCTGGGTTGATTTAGCTCTTATTAATTTCAAAATGTCAAAAAAACTCTGCCCTCTAGTGGTTCTTTGAGAGACATTCACAACATTATCTGGAGAGGGAATAAAAAAGAAACCTTTGTGTACAACCAGAGAAATGAAAAATTGTGTTCCATTTGTATGCTATGAATTGAAATGCATTCTACTGTCATGTATAACTAATTAGAACAAATAAATAATTAAAAGAAGAAGAAGCAGAGAGCAGACCTCAGCAGAAAACCAAACCTGCTAGTGCCTTATTCTTGGATTTCCCAACCTCCACACTTGTGAGAAAATAAATTTCTTTTTGTTATTAAAAAAAAAAGACAACTTTTAATTACAAACTGGATTCGGATTTAAACAGAATGGTCAAAGGGCAGGATGACTGGAGAGAGCTGAGTCCCTGATCCCCACAATTCAACACCCATTTCTGCTTCTGTTGCCTTTCCTGGCCACAGATAAGCTTGGGCACTGTCCAAATCTATGTAGACTATTAAAACAGAAAATAAAAAAATAAAAACACATCCCTAAAAACAAAGCTCATTTTGGATTTCTTGTTCTTGCTCAAGACAATGTCTCTAAAATCCTTTGACTTGTCACTGAAGTGTGTTCCCACTACCGAGTGACAACACAGTGGACTCATGCCTTGCATCAAATCTCCTGTTTTCTTTAGAAAACATCCCTTTGGTGTTGGCATTCTTCACTCCATTACAAGTATTCTATTTTGAGAAGAAAGTGCCTTGGGAATGTTGAGTTGAAAAACGCCTTTCGTAGCATACCCACCTTAATATTTGACTTTTTCCATTTCTTCAAAGTGAAGACAGATCATAATTTAATATGGTGAGTTGAACTGTGTATTCCCTTCCTCAAGTTTTTAACTTTACCCTTAAGTTGACTCTTGCCTACTCAGTGACCTTGCACCCTAATTTTTCCGTTTACTTCCTGTACTGCATTTGAAGTGTCTATAAATCACATCTCAGGTCAACCTTCTCCTTAACATGAATAATATTTGTATTCTCGCTGTGCAACACAATTTTACAACAATGCCAATTTATTTTCGTTTTGGCAGTTTAGGCTTGCGTTCTTTTTTCTTTTCTTTTTTCAAAGGCCTATATATTTCAAGTCTTTCTCTTAACTTTGGCGGTGAGTGCTGCTTTAAAGCATTGACTTTTTACTTCCAGAGGCACATCTGGAAAATGTCACATGTGAGGTTCTAGGTGGGCTGACCCGGTTTGATGTGGGTTCAAGGCAGAATTGGGCCCAGTTAGGGACTGTGATGTGGAGGCAGAAGTGGAAGAAAGTATTGCAGGGACAGGGACCCTGGTGAACAGATTCTCACCTGGTACTTGGATTGGGCACTTGGCTCAGGCTTACTGCCCCTCCCCCTCCACGTAGGACCCTCCTTTAATTAAAATCACATACTTTAATGATCTTGTAATCATTGGTTTGTTTCCAGAAGCTATCAGGTTGCATGAGTCAGTGAAGCAGAAACAAGATCTACTGACCTTGTGAGGGAGGGAAATTCAGGGAAATCCATTGGGCCCAGGGAGGGTAAAAGATAGAATTTTTATTTCAATATTATCTTCTAAGAGCTTAGCTGATAAACTCTGGCTAGTTTCCATGGTACCATTCCTTCCCCTTGTGAAAAATCATCCAACTTTTGCTTTTACCCATTATTTGTTTTGTCCTTAGGAATTCTTTGTGTGTTGGGTGTTCTTTGTTGAAGGGCTTAGAATTCTAAATTTATTTGTGCCCTTACATGGGGAAAATTCATCCAGCACCTACCCAGGCAGTCAGCAGAACTGACAAATTTATGAGGCCTAAGATCTTCCGAGTATCATACCTCTGGTGAAATGGTGAGGGTGTGGCCCAATTTGTCTATGGCTAGATGGAGCAGAATTACTGAGAGTCTGACCTGAAGTCTGATGGCTTCCTTGTGTGACTGCAGGCAAGTTACTTACCCTTTCTAAGCCTTGTTTTTTGTTCTTTCTTTTTTTTCAACTTGAAAATGGAAATAGCAGTAGTAGAAAGTGAGGATTCATGGAAGTGATGCATAGAAGGTTCATTGCACTTTGTGCTCAATGAATGTTAGTTATAAATATGAGGATTGAAGATCCATAGTAGAGCATCGGTCTCCATCATCCATACTTGGACTGTGGGGTCAGAATGGCCTGAGTTGGGACTCTGCCTCTTATGTCTTAGTTTAGTGACTGTGGAAACCTCACATACCCACCTGAGCTCCACCTCTGGGTTGCTACAAGGCTTGTCTGAGGTACAGGCTGCTCCAGGTGTGACACATGGGGCTCCTCAACAAAAGCTAGCTCATTGCCCCTCCCCCAGATCGCCAGACTGATAGGTCTTAGCTGCACTTGACCTTTCAGCTCTAGCTTTTACTTGATATAAGTTAGATGAGAAAAGGCGACTCTTTAGTTGGATACCCTTTCTTTAAGTTAAAAGCAACCATGTAAACCCTTCCTTTCAGACATCAAAAACCCAGAAGCCTTTGACTCCACAATGTAAAATATCAAGTTAATTGAAACAAATATTGCTGTTTTATTAAAATTAAATCAATGCATGTATTGTTATAAAATAATGAATAGAAAGTTCTCCTAATCTTTCCTCTATAGAACAAAGTGCCCTGATAGGGAAGTGGTGCCCAGCACCATGAAGAACTTTTGGGACGCCCAGTGCTTTGGATGTCAGTGAGATGGCTGGAAAGATGCCATCGCTGTGCCCTGTCCATGGGTTCTAGTCTCATGCTTCACACTTGGTATACTTCTGCGCAGAATTTTTGCTTGAATGCCCAAGAGGACTTTTTTCTTTTGTTAATAAAGAATTAAACTTATAATCAGGGTTTTCTGGTGTTTGGAGAGGTGAGAGCAGGGACTCCATGGCAAGGCAGTGAGATGAGAGCCACTTTCTACTCTACGGGAGGGCTTGTCCACTCCACAGGCAGGTCTGTGAGAAACAGCGACACCCGCTCTTGGTGTGAGCAGTCTGATTTCTGCTTACATACACAGACTTGATTTATAATTGAAGCCCGGACAGCATCTGAGTCTAATTACCTGGGTATATGAAAGTTCAGGAGATCTCAACTAAGTTAGCAATTCAGGGATGCGCTTTACCAGAAGCAGATGGAAAAAATAAAACACTTTAGTTTATGACTATTTTTCTATTCGGGGGAAGGAGAAAGAACAAAAAGAGTTGCCAAATTGATCCTTGTCAAGCACTAATTAAATATTATTCATGATTAATTTTGATGTTGATGTATTCAGTGTTTTAACAGTGTCATAAATATCTGAAAGAATGAAATAACTTACTTTGTATAGCTATAATAAATCATGCATACTGCAGTCCCCACGTGCCTGTCTGAGCCAGTCCCCCCTCCTTTTTTAAATATGTATGCTTGTTAGTGACTTTTCTGGAATGTTATTAAGGGATGTGAGGGAACAATTTCCTAATCCTGCTTTGCAGTTGCTATTTCATCTGATTTAAAACAAATATATATAAAATTATGAAATAATTTTAAAATATGAAATAATTAAAATATAAAATTATGAAATAATTGAAGAATTAGAGATGGATACTGAAGTATGAACAGATGAAGTGATACAGCATCTAGGATCTGCCTTTAAAATATCTAGGTTGAGCCGGGCGCGGTGGCTCAAGCCTGTAATCCCAGCACTTAGGGAGGCTGAGACAGGAGAATCGCGAGTTCAAAGCCAGCCTCAGCAATGGCGAGGTGCTAAGCAACTCAGTGAGACCCTGCCTCTACATAAAACACAAAATAGGGCTGAGGATGTGGCTCAGTGGTTGAGTGCCCCTGAGTTCAATCCCCAGTA
>PVHX01003276.1:89061-122033 GCA_004024805.1 Geosciurus inauris | reverse complement strand
CACTGAGCCACATTCTCAGCCCTTTTTAAAATATTTTATTTAGATACAAGATCTTGCTGAGTTGCTTAGTGCCTCACTAAGTTGCTGATGCTGGCTTTGAATTTGTGATCCTCCTGCCTCAGCCTCCAAAGCTGTTAGGATTACAGACATGGGCCACCATATCTGGCTTCTGTAATAAATTGTTAATGACATTTTCTTTGAGAAAGAAAGAGTTCAAGTTTATTCCTTAAGAAAAATTGTGGTAATTAGTTTTCATTGTAAGCATATATGCAGGATATGTATTGTGAGTCAGAAAGTGTAGTTAACCTAGTTTGGGATTGATAGACTAATGTTGCTGCTGAAAATAACAATAGTAGCTTCTACTTTAGAATATCAACAGTATGACAATTACATAATAGACACTTTACATACTTATTTAATATTTAAGAGCTGGAATGTAGCTCAGTGGTAGAGTGCTTGCCTAGTGTAAGCAAGGCCCTTGTTTGATCCCTAGCAACACACACAGACACACAAACAAGGTTGCTATGCAGGTTAAATATTTTCATCCTTATTTTAATAGATAAGGGAACGGAAGCTTAAATAGGTCAAATTACTTGTTAAAGACCACATATGCAATGGCAGAAACAAGGTCTCTGAAGTTCCAAAGCTCATCCTCATTCTTTCCCTCCTTTAATTTATACAGAGATTGCATTTAGTGAGACAGCTGGGCTAGAATCATTCATTCAAATAATTTGAGCAGGAAGAGGACTTAGAGATGCTGTTGTGTAAAGAGGGCAAATAGGTGACATGCTTGTTTCTGCTCCTACCCCCATTGTGGCTGACATTGCTAATCAATTGTGGCACTTGTCAGTGATGGTTCAGAATCCTGTTCAACACCGTGCCCAAGACAGCCTGCTGGCTCAGAGTTGACATTCATATAGAAACTAATTCATCATTTCTCATCTACCTTGCCACCTTAAGAAATAAGAAAACAGTCCTAGAGGAGTCAGAGCTTACTCAGAGTCTTACAGCTAATAGGGGACAAAGTACTCATTGTAGGTCCAGGGTTTTTCCACCACAAGTAGCTAACACTCCTTCCAGGTTGAACTTTCTCTGATTTTTCTTACGTGTGTTAATGCACGCAAACTGCTTTGAACAGGTCCAGGTACATAACAGATCCTGGATTAATATTGGCTATTATTCTTATAGCCAATAGAAGGATAATGAAATACACCAATTATAAGATGTAAGAGCTGTGAATAAAATCAGGTCGGTTTGCAAAAACGTCTGCTAGTCTCCTAAAATAGCAACAGAATCCTAGGTGGAAGCTGGCCAAACAGCTGCAGCCTCAGACCCTAAGGCCCCGCAGCATAGGCTCCTCAGCCTTGGGTCCCCCGTCACTGCTCCTCAGGAATGTGCATGGAAGGCACTGCTCTGTCCAGCCTAGAGGGATGATGTAAAGCAGCCGACCTTAGCATCTTCTCTGTGTGGCGCCAGCAGTACCCCGCCAGCCTCACCTTGCCCTGGGTTGGCAGACCCGTAAACCACTCAACCGACTCACTGTGTTCCTGCAACAATATGCCATGCAGCTTGGGGTTTCTTTCATGATCTCAGCTCTCTTTCTCCTTTTCAGAAGCTTTTTGAATTATTGGACAATTTTGACCAATGTTATTTCACCATTCACAGCAGAATTTTCATACCTATGGAAAATGCCATCGCCAAAGCCTTTATTCTTTGATAGTTTTGTGGGTGGGTTCTGCCTTTCTCAGGAAATCCAGAAATGAGGCGGGTATTATGAGTGGGATTTTTTTTCCTTAACCTGTGAATTAAGCAGCTAATAGAACCCCATGTAATTTGTGTGACAAGTGACAGCTTGTGTGAAAATAACTTACCCGTATCCTGTTACACATTTGCATCCATTATGCTGGGTAAAGCTGTATGTCACTGGCAGACCATTAAGATGTAGTCACCAGTGTTTTCCTAGGTGAAAGGGTAATTATTTTTGCTGTTTGCTTGTAATTTATTAATAGTGAAGAACATTAGGGTAAAGGATTATTTCAAACAAAGTCACAGATCAAATGTGTGGAAGGCATAGTGATCTAGCAGCTGATAAGAAAGACTGTTAGTGTAAAGATAAGTTTTAGTTTGAGATTTACATGTGCTACTCCTGATGAGATTTCCAGAAAAATCGGTGCATTATGCATGTTCTGACTGGAAAAGGGGGAGAATATCAGTCAATCATTTGACTTTGGAGGGAATCCACTATGCTGTGGAATAAAATACCACTTTCCTATCATATTGTATGTCTGCTAGTAGTGTACACAGTGATTTTTAAGTGGCATGTGCATGTTCTAAAAAATTATGTATTCATTTTAGGGAAAGAATATAAAAACATACTAATCCTGTGATTTCTTGGATTATTATTTATTTTGATTAGGTTGATAAACTAGATATTTATGTTTTTAAAAATGATTTAAGGAAAAGCAAGTTAAAGAAAAAAGTAAATAATGGTAAAGGTAGCATTCAGATATGTTCAAAAAGAGACAATGATATGCACATGAATGATGTTTAGAGAACATTGAGCTAGAAACCAGTTCCGTTGGAACCTTAAGATTATCCTGGCTAAAAGCTGAGCATGGTGATACATGCTTGTAATCCCAGCAACTTGGGAAGCGAAAGCAGGCAAATTACAAATTTGAGGCCAGTCTCAGCAACTTAGTGAGGTTCTGACTGAAAAAAAAAAGATTAAAGATTATCCTTGCTAACTAGGGGTGACCCCATGTCTGGACATAATGTATCTTATAACAAAACCATCTGGAGTTCTTAGGACATTCCACCTTTTTTTTTTTAAGAATTTTTTTTTAGTTGTAGATGGACACAATGACTTCATTTTATTTATTTTTTTATGTGGTGCTGGGAATCGAACCCAGTGCCTCACACATGCTAGGCAAGTATTCTACCACTGAGCCAAACTCCAGCCTCTCCACTTTTTCTTTATATTTTCAGCACAGTATTATTCTTCAGCTTGTGAAACCCCAAACAAGACAAAACATTGAATGCAAATCAAAGCAGGCATTGGAAGGAATTTACTGGATTTTTCTTCTGGGTGTGAGATGAAAGATTATAGTCTTGAATAAGTTTGCAGATAAGCCAAGGTCTCAGCTGAACTCTGCCCCAACCTTGTTTGGTCTCTGGGATAACCTCACCTTTCTGTGGACCTCAGCTTCCACATGTGTAAAATGAGGTTGAGATAATCCCCAAGTTGCCTTGCAGCCCCGACTTTTGGACTAAATCAGAATTCTGGAAGACAGGAAAAGTGATGCCTTCTTTCGTAGCATGACTTTCTGGGAAATGGTACATATTTCTGAGTCTCCTAAGAAGTTTACTAACGCCTTAAACTGAGTTGATCTCTTAAAATGGGCTAAGTGATTTCTTTAAAGGAGACCACACTTACTTAGGATGTAAATTTGGATGTGTTTGTTAAAGCAAAGCCAAATGCTATTTCTTTTTCTTTCTTTCTTTTTTTTCACATTCAAGATATTTTTGGAAAACACTGTCCCTAACCCAGCTCAGGGAGAGGGTCAAAGATGATTTCCCAAGTAAAGAGGACTCTAAAGCAGATTCTTAGGAAAAAAAAAAAAAGAGGCAGTTAGCCAGAGAAATGGGAAAGGCGATTCAATCAGGGAGAGTAGTTTGAAGCAAGACCAAGAGATGCAAAAGAACATGGTTCATCGAGAGCAGTGCAAGCATTTGATGATTCAGCAAATAGTCATTGTGCCATCTACCTGTCCCAGGCACCATGACTATCAGGCTGCAGTGTAGGGTTGGGGGAAGAGGAGGGAGACAGGTGAGTGGCACTGGCTCCTGAAGGGCCTCAGAGCCTTGCTGAAGTTTGGATTTCCAAGAAGCCACTGTCCACTGTAAAGAGACAAGAAAGCTTTGAGATCAGGAGAACTATGGGAAAGACAGAGGCTCTGGGGTGTGCTTGCCCTCATTCAAAGGGTTCAACTTCTATATCACCAATAGCTCAGTAGACTTCAGAGGTTTTCCCTTGAGAGTGTCTTTCTGAATCTGGTGACTGGAAGGGTTAATTACTAAGTTCTGTAATTATAAACACTCTTGTCCCCTGGGCTCTGGGAATGGGGAATGGTAGGTGACTGTACCTAGCACCTTCCATTGTGACCTCTGATGCTGATTTGTGATAGGACTGAGTGAAAGCCAATTCCTCCCTTTGAGCTTTTCTCCTTGGATGAGGAAGCAGGTATCAGAAGATATTTCCTATTTTGTGTTTTATGTAGAGACAGGGTCTCACTGAGTTACTTAGCACCTTGCCGTTGCTGAGGCTGGCTTTGAACTCGTGATTCTCCTGTCTCAGCCTCCCAAAGTGCTGAGATTATAGGCATGTGCCACCGCACCCAGCTGCAAATTTTTATTTTTTTGCACGCCATGTAAGGTATCATTCTAGAGACAAGCTATTTGTTCTTGCTGATTATTTCAGACACAAGCAGCCCGTTCCTTTCCATTGAATAGAACTGGATAAGCCATTGCCAACTTGATGAAAGTGCAACATTGGAGTCAGCCAGTGCTGAGCCAGGAAGCTAGAGGTGGGCACAGGCTTTTTAGAAAGAGTTAGATACATTATGGAGAGAAGATAAGGAAAACATGAGAACACAGTATCTTGCAATGGTTCATACAGCTGTTAAAACTGCAGTTAAAAAAAAAGAAAAAAAGAGCCCCTGCCACTACCCACCAAATACTCTGAAACACAAAGGGTCTGTCAACAACTCGTCATTTAAGTCTTTGCATCTGATACCATCCATTTGAGGAGTTAAAAATAAAGGAAGACTTCCTGGTGGACTTGTTGACTGCCAAGTTCAAACTCCAGCCCTGTTGCTTACTAGCTATGGTGCCCTTACAAGTGGCTGAGTGTCTGTCCCTGCCTTTCCTCCTCTGTAAATGGAGTAATAATATACCTTCTTGAAAGGATTTCAGGGAAGAGCAAATTTAATAAACTGGGCAAAGCTCTTGGTAAGCGTGCAATGAGCAGTAGCTACTGACACTATCCAAGGGACATGTTTTTGGGCATCTCCATCCAGACAGCTCTAGACAATGTAGTAATGATAACAAGTTACATGCCTATGGAGTTCAGCAAAGTTTACATTTTGTACAAATGTGTTCTTGGCTAGGACAATCAGAGCGCTCAATTAATTTGGCCAAGGTTTTGGACTGAATAAGAGCTAGAACTGGCGCACAGATGCCAATCTTTTGATTGAAGCCTGGCTCTTCCTACTGCGTCCTGGCGTCTTACACGAAGAACGTCTTTGAAATACATTTTTATATAAATTCTACACTTTTTCTCCAAGTGAACCATTCTTATTTCTATGAATCCAAAAATCACCAGCCACCTGTGGCCTAACATGAGCCTGCTGGGACACATCTGACTTCCTAGATCTGGGGTTTAGTCAGGCTGGGGAGTTGCTGGTAGTCACAGCCTGGAGGAGAGTGGCAGGGCTTTGGTAGGGTTTATTATTGATAATATCTGGGATAGTCCTTGAAAATCTCATATCTAATGTATCATCAATTGAGCTCAGAGGACAGCTCTTTGCTGTGTTGGAAAGGTTGTGAACATTAGCCTGGAAAGTGAGTGTGAATAAATCTTTGCCAGGGCAGTAAAAGCTATTGTGATGTCCCCTTCTGTGCAATTAACAATAGGTGTAGGGGCTTGGGACTATTACCAATCACCTCTTGCTGGGCATGGTGGTGCATGCCTGTAATCCCAGCAGCTTCGGAGGCTGAGGCAGGAAGATCACGAATACAAGGCCAGCCTCAGCAACTTAGTGAGGCCCTAAGCAACTAAGCAAGATCCTGTCTCAAAATAAAAAAAATAAAAAGGGGCTGGTGATATGGCTTAGTGGTTGAGCATCTCTGAGTTTAATCCCTCACATCTCTCCCCCTCCCCACCAAAATAAATAATCATCTATCTTAGAAGGTTCCTCCTCAAGTCCATATCCTTTAGCGAAGCCATTTGTTAGATCACCTATGGGACATGATTACCTGTACATTGTAGATTCTAGTCTTGTGACTTGCAGTTTCCTTCTTGTGAGAATGGGCCTAAAATTCCACAGTTTGAGTTGTGGCTTAAATGCCACTCCTTATTATTCTGCAGAGATTGATATTACTGCAACTGGAGACCTCTGGTGGAAGCTGTTCTTGTACAATGTCATGTGATGTAGTGGTAAGAGAACTTATTTGGGTTCTAATCCTGAGCAAGTGACTTCATCTCTCTGGTGACACTTCCTCTTCTCTGTGATGAGGGAGTTGAAGTTAGTAATATTCAAGGATCCTTAAGCATTTAAATTCTATGCTATATAAACAGTAATTTAGGAATAAATTAGAAGAAGCAAGAGGAACACCAGACTAAAACTGAGACATGGAGACATGAATGTATTCATCCTTTTAAAAATTAGTTTCATGGTAATAGCAAGATTCATAAAAACACATTTTAAGGCAGCTTTATGTATTCTCTGTGCATGAATAATTCTTTGTGTGTTTTTATAATTGGAAAATATGTTTTATTCTTATTTTCTTCAAAAATTATTTTAAGGTGAGTATTCAACCAGGCCAGAAGTTCCTATTCCTGGTCTATGGTCAAAAACTGAAAGAGACATATTAAAAGTACAGGATTCCTTTGGGATCAGAATATCAGGGATATGGGCTCAGCAGTCTCCATTAAAACCAAGAAGATAGTCAAACTTCCAGTCCCAGGCTGGGAAATCCCTGCTCAGTCAGCCTGAGTTGTGTCATTTTGATGGAGTCAGTTTCTGATGGCTAGTTGTGTCTTTCTCATTCCAGAATTTTCCTAGTGCCTGAGGGGAGCCATGGGGGATAATCTGCATTATTGGTTCCTTGACTGTTAACTGCTGGGGTATGTGAGAGGCAGCCCAGGACTATTGTAAGGCCTGGCTTTTCCAGTCTGCGTACAGTGAGAGTTTGGCTGCAAGTCAACCCTATCTTTGGTGGCCTCCTGTCTAACTTTATCATCTCCTCCTCCTCGGGGATTCTGCCCTGTCATAGGTGTTCCTTGACAAAGCCACTCCCTCCTCCTACAAGTAAGAACTCTCTTTCTATTCAGAGTGCTTTCTTTCACTCTAGGGGGTAACAGCTTTATTGAAATAGGACTCAATGAAATTCACCCTCTTAAAGTGCACAATTCCGTGCTTTTTGGTAGATCCCCAAATATGTGCAACCATCTCTGCAGTCAATTTTAGAACATTTCATGACCCCAAAAAGAAACCTTATCACCTTTAGCTAACATTTCCTCCATCTCCTCATTCTCCTAGCACTAGGCAACCACTGATCTTCTTTCTTTTTGGATACTGGAGATTGAACTCAGGGGCACTCAACCACTGAGCTACATCCCCAGCCCTATTTTGTGTTTTATGTAGAGACAGGGTCTCACTGAGGTGCTTAGCGCCTCGCCATTGCTGAGGCTGGCTTTGAACTCGTGATTCTCCTGTCTCAGCCTCCTTAAGTGCTGGGATTACAGGCTTGTGCCACCGCGCCTGGCTTGATCTTCTTTCTATTCTTATAAATTTGCCTGTTCTAGGCATTTCCTGTAATTGGAATTGTATGTGTCATCATTTGGACTGCTTCTGTCACTCAGCATAATGTTGCCAAGGTTCCTCCACATGGTAGTGCCTTTCCATGTTTCACTCCCTTTTAAGGTCAAATACTATTCCACTGTCTGAATAGCCCACATTTTATTTATCTAATAATGGGCATTTGAGTTGTTTCCAGTTTTTGACTCTTGTGAATAATACTGCTATGAACAGTTATGTATGGATTTTTGTGCAGCTATATGTTTTCATTTTTCTTGGTACATACCTAGGAGGGGGAATTGTGGTCAATCATGTGGCAATATTTTGTCTTACCTTTGGGGGAACTCCTAGACAGTTTTCCAAAATGGCTGCAGCCTTTTAAATTCCCACCAGCAGTATCAGAGGGCTCCAATTTTTCCATGTTATCAACATTTGTTAATTATTTCTTCTTCTTCCTCTTCCTCTTCTCCCTCCTTCTCATCTTCTTCTTCCTCCTCCTCCTTTACTTCCTCTCCTCCTCCTCCTTCTTCTTCCTCCTCTTCTTCTTTCTCCTCTTCTCCTCCTCCTTCCTCCTTTTTTGTTTAATAATGCCCAAACTATTGGATATGGAATGATATCTCATTTCATTCTCATGGAATGCTTTCTGCCATTTTAAAGTTTAAGGTTATTCCACAATATATAATTTATTTAATCCCCAAGAAATATCTTTTTAAAATGAAGGTAAAATCTTAATTGTTAATTGTAAAAAGACTAGAAAATGCAGACAAGCAAAAAAGTAGACACTCCAAATCATCTGTGGTACCTAGGGAATATCAGTGTTACTCTGTGAAGGGTCTCTTTTTAGAATCCTTTCCATATGAAGCTCACATCTTAATGGAGAACTTTTTGGGCCCGGTGGTAGAACCGATTATGGAATTATGAAATTACTTCCTTCTTTCTATCCAAGATAAGACTAGGGATGGGCAATTTGGTCATCCTTGCTGAGATTCTGACTTGGGTGGTAGACGAAAGAAGTGCTCACCTTTCTGACCCAGCAGTCCTTTGAAAACTATCTAACTTTTACCATGCAGTTCTTAGTTGTCACTGAATGAAGATCCCTATGCCACTTAGACATGGAATATGGCTTTAGGGATAGTGTTCAGGGTAGCCTGGCTCCTCCCATCCTGAACCTAAGAAACTTTTGACATGGTGCTGTGAGGAGCATTCATTTTTATTTTTATTCAAAAACATTGGCCACATTAGACTGATCGGATGAAGAAAAGAATAAGTTGCAACACCATCTCTAATAATTGGCCTGACATTTTTGCATTGATTTTAAAAAGCAACTTTTCCTAACATATCTAGCTGCTTAAGGGTTGAATGGCAGCTGAACGCAGACTGTCTCTGTTTTAGTCAGCTTTCTTGCTGCTGTGGCTAAAGGACTCGACCAGCACAATTATAGAGGTGGATAGGTTTATTTGAGGGCTCATGGTTTCAGAGGTCTTCGTCCATAGGAGGCCGGCTCCATTTCTTGGGGCTCGAGATGAGGCTGAACATCATAGTGGAGTGTATGGCAGAGGGAAGCAGCTCACATCATGCTGATCAAGAAGCAGAGACTCCACTTGCCAGATACAAATATATATCCCATAGCCATACCCCAATTCCTACCTCCTCCAGCCACACCCTACCACATCAGTTAATCCCATCAGGGATTAATTCACTGATCAGGCTAAGGCTGTAACCCAATCATTTCTCCTTCAAAACTTCTTGCATTGTCTCACACGTGAGCTTTCAGGGGACACCACATCTAAACCATAACAGTCTCTGAGGTTCATCGTATAAGCTAATGATTTGCCTCTTAGATGCTGTCCTATAACAGTGGGATTCTGACTGGTAGCCCCATTCCACAGGGCCATTTTTTCTCCAATATTAAAATGAAATATTATAGAGTACTTATTATATGCTGGTCTTTTCACATAGATTATTTCATTTAATCCTCACAGCTATCTTACAAGCTATGATTTCTCACTGTGCCTGTTTTACAGATTTGAATCATAGGGAGGTTGACAGCCTGCCCAGGCTTTGGATGCACCAGTCTGGCCATGGAGTCTCCCACACTAGCATTCTAGAAAATAGTACTTTTTAAAAACTAGTAATTAAACAGATCAGGAAACCAATACAATTATAAAGACAAATGTTTGCTTATCGGGACTGCCTTTATTGGGGGACATGTGACAGTTTGAACACTTCTGCTAGCTGTTAGACACTGGCCCTCCTCTGTCCTTCTGCCCCTACCAATTGGGAAAGAGGTTTAAAGTTCAGTGAGGTAAGTCTCCCCTGCAGAGGGGGCCACTATTACATGGCCTTTTTGCTAATTTTCCTGCGAATGTGCTAGAAGAGTAAGAGGGAAGCTAAGAAGTTTCCATTCTTTTTTTTCAATCTCCTCCCTCCTCCCTTCCACTCCCATCTCAAGTACAAGGTCACCAAAGCTGTAGGGAGAGAGAAAGCATGGCAGTATTTAGCAGAATGGACAGTATCTTAAGGGCTGGATGGCAACTCATTTTCATAATAACGCAGACTGTCTCTGAAGTTCATTGTGTAAGCCAGTGTTTTGCCTTTTAGAATAGATGCTCTGCTAGGAACAGTGGGGTTCTGACTGGTAGCCCCGTTCCACAGGAGCACTGTGAGAAGGGCAATGGGAAGACTGGGAAGGTGAAGAGGGATCTGTGAGTGCTCCAGGAGACTGCAGGGAGACATGCTGTCCGCCCACAGTGAGCCACAGTACTGGCTCTCCTATGGAGATTCTCTCGTAACGAGTGCTGTTGTCACAAGTAGCTAATATAATTATATTGTGTTCCGAGTGCCACTCCGTGAAATGGACATTATTAGCTGTCTTAACTTATTTTTGGACCAAGGCTGTCATCCCTATTTAATGGATGAATTCACAGGCTCAGAGAGGTAAGATACATTGTCGGATATCACACAGCACCCCAGCGGCAGGACCAAACTGCAGTTCTGCCTTGAATCCAAAGGCTTTGTGGAGTATATATTTAATTTATGTTCTAGAGTTTAGGATTCTAGGTCCAGAGCTTCCTGGTGGGGCCAAGGGGTGGAGTCTCTGCTGGCCTGGTAGGAAGGAGGTCATGATTACAGCCAGGGTACATTGGAACCGTATAAAGAGAGTCTGATGTGGAGAATGGTGTCTTTGCCGGAGGCCCCTGCAGCTGACTTTGTGCCCTACATTTTACTAATAACAACAACAATAATAATAAAGAATGAAGATTTTTAAGCAGTATTTCTATAGCTTTTAGAAGTGGTTAGCTTTTATAGTGGTTAGGACTCAGGTTTAGGGTCAGACCTGGGTTGAGATTCAGACTCTTCTACTGGCTTGTGACCTCTGGCTGCTCATGTAGACTCCATTTACCTTAATTTATGAAAAGGGGATAATGCTACCTGTGAGGTAGAATTGTTGGAGGATAATGCCTGGTACCTGGAAGTGCTCTGGAAGTGTTAGCTGCTGCTTTTACCCTGCCCACACCAGTGCCTTCTGTCCCCTTTCTTATACCCTGGAAAGCCCTCCTTGCTACTTTTACCATCTACCCTAATGGACACCCACTAGGTTCAACTGCTTTATGGAAACTCTTCTGGAACTTCATCGATTCTACTTTGTTTGTAGTTGGTTGGTTGGTTGAGGGCTTCCAGGACCTGAGAGACTCCTTTTGCTGAAAGGGGTCTCCCCAGAATGTGTGTACCTTTCCCATTGATGCTTCTCTGGGGCCAGAGCTGCTCTATCAATTCTTTATTAAGACCAGCTATTTTTTATTTATGATGCTTGTGGGTTCATTAAAAATGGCACTCCCTGTTGGGGATACCAGCAAGGCTTTTAGCCAGTTTTTATCAGGTTGTTAGAGTAGATATGAATATTTTAATAGAGAGAAAGAGCAAAGCCTTCAACAAACTTAATTTGTTCTAGAATCTAAGTGACAGGCTTAACAGGGGTGCCAAGTAATTCAGTATAATCAGCCCAGATAGGGGAATAAGGAACACAATTAAATGGACCAGGGAGCTTTTCCAGAGGGGCCACAGGGGGATTCCCCCAGCCCCCAGCAGCTGCAAATCACTGTGTCCCTGGATCCTTTTAGTCCGTGTAAGATCTAGCATAGCCACAGGCAGCTTCTAGGCCCAGTTAAGTTCCCAGGAAGTCAGAAGAGTGTTTTTGCAGATTCCATTTTAACATTTATAGAATTCTTTTCCCAAGATGCTGATCTTATTAAATTATGTACAGAATGATGAATAAGCGAGGTCTTTGGTGCCCCTCAAAAGCATATATTTGAGGCTTCCGTTCTGATCGCAGTCAGAAAGATGGTGGCTGGTTTCTTGATGTAGTTTAAACCTTATCCACTTGGGGGAGCTTTATGATTGAATTTTAAGATCCGTGTCAGGTTTCTTTCTTTTCTTCTTTTTAAAATGTGCCACATGAGATCCAGAGGACTCCCCCCTCCCCACTACAGTGACAAGCTACTGAAGCAAGCAATGGTTGCAGAAATACAATGATAAATCAGTGTGAGTGGTTTTACTTTATTGGCAATTCCTCCCTCTGGATTTGGAAGTTATTCTTGATTTTTAAAAGCTTCTTCCCCTTCAAACTAAAGTAGTTTAAAGATAACACAAAGAATAGCAGTATTTTCTGCTCTTTCTTAGATGAGTGTTCTGCATATGTATGCAGACGTCAACACATATTTAAATAACTGCATGTCCCAGTTGATTTTAAATAACCAAACCACCAGGAAAAAAACACAAAAAACAAAAACGTTGAACTTTTAAGAAATGGTCAATTGCAAGGAAGATAAAATCATGAAACCAAATGTATGAACAGAGAATGATATTTTCCTGGGTATCCAGCATAGAACTCTCCATAAACCTTCCTCTGTCTCACATAGGTGGGGCACAGAGAGGTCTAATGAAGGACAATCCATTGCTGCCCGGGCATAAGTCCAGGTTCCAGATGGTCTTTGGGGTCTACCCAGATTTGGACAGTTTTGAAATCATACAAAGCTAGTTAGGGTTCCTAATTAGGACATTTGCTAGAGAGTGTTGTCACAATATGGATGCATTATTAACCCATTTTACTATGGAATAAAACGAAACCAATTATGAACCCACATAAACAAGTGTGCCTCTATGCGTCCACCTGCCTGCACAGAGGGAGCTGGAAAGTGTTTCTCAAAGAAAGATGGCTTCGTTATTGTCTAAATCTGGGCCTTATTCTTTTCCCTTTTCTCCTTTGTCCTCGTCCTTTGGTTTGGTATGATAGATTCTCTCCTTTACTTAGTGCCTATTTCTTCTATTAATATAGCTTTGCTATCTTGATAAAGCCTTTCTTATTTTTCCTTCTGTCTTTCCAGAGGAGGAAAGGAAGTGTCTGGAGAGTCACTTTTCAGTCTCTTGTTCATTGGTGAAGGTTCTCCTGTATCTGCACAGTGGCACAGTTTCCCTCTTTCTGTGTCATGCTCGGCCACCCCAGTGGGCTCAGCATCTCTGTCTCTGTCTCATTCGTTGGACAGGCCCACCTGTCCTGACACAAGCGTCACACTGACTGTCTTCTTGTGTCCTATGGGCATAAGTCTCAGGAACCTGCTCCAGTGAGGACCAGCCCCCGCCTCATGCCCTGTTCTCTGTTCTCATTGGTCACTTCCATAGGCCTTTCCTTGTCTGCTCAGTGGAGGAAAAATGTCACTTTGCTCCCTTGGAACCCTGTCGTTCCCACCAGGATGATTTTTTTGAGGGAGTGGGGGAGCTTCCCACTCCTATTTTTACAGTATTTTCTAGCCTTTTAATTTTAATGTAGTAGTTTCCAACCTGTTTCTTTTAAATTATGAGACTCTCTTTTTAGGACTAAATTTACACAGAAGTCCCACCCAGTGTGTGCCTAGCTTCAAGAAGCCCTGTGCAGATCATTTTCTAAGACAGCTTCCAGACAGCTTCCGGGGGGTCTTTGCTGCTCTTTCATCAAGAGATGGAGTCTGTTCCCCTCTCCCTGAATCTGGTGGCCTTGCATCTTGCTTCGATGAACAGAATGTGCAGGAAGTGATGCTGAACAAGCCACAGTCTGACCTCAAGAGATGCTGCAGTTTCTATATTAGTCCTTTTGGGTTCTTGCCCGAAGCCCACTAGGTGAAGAAGCTGCTCCATCTCAGCAGAGGATGGGAGGAGACCTGCATTTAAGGGCACAGAAAGACCGATCTGCTGTGGTGGCAGCAGAGGATCCCCCTGGGGTACCACAGTGAACCCCAAGCCTGTGGATTAGAAGGCCTGTGTTTTAACACACTCTGAAAAACTTTCAGTCATTGGGATCAATCAAACTGATGTGGTGTATGTAATATGCATATGCTGCTTTTCTCCTGCAAGTGGGTGGTTTTTAAAAGTCCTAGTTAAACAATAGGAAGGAGACAACGCCTAGTGCTACCACTACACATTCATGTTAGAGTTAGTGGCCATTTTCTGTTACCATATTCTCAGTCCTTACCATGTGTTGGGCTCTGTGCTGAGCACTTCACATACATTGTCCCATTTGCTCTTCTGGAAGACCTGGTGAGGCAGATAGGATTGTCTTCATGTTACAAGTAAAATGGGAACTCAGAGACTTAAGACATCAGCGCTGTGGCATTGCACAACTCTAGGGGATGCTGTTCATGCTGTAGTCTGCCTCGATGATGCCCCCTAGTATTGTGCAGTTCACACAGTGGTCCTGCCCAAAGTAACACCCTAACAAGTGGACGAGCTGGGATTTTAGACTGCAAAACCTGAACTTCATTTTATATTACTTTAATAAACTTTGACCTCTCTAAGATACTTTATTTCTTCTATTTTTATATATTTGAGTGTTGATCTATCCAGCTGTGTATTCTCTGTCCATCTGTTCATCCATCTATCCACCCAAACATCCTTCTTTCCTTCTCTTTGCCCCTCTATCCACCTACTTGCCCACACATTCAATTGAGAGGAACCATCAAAGATATTAAGTATATTTTCTATAAAAAGGTCTGAATATTCAGTTTTTAAAAATATACCTGGAAACATTAATTTTCTGTTGCTTGTTTTTATTGTTAAAGTTCATTTGAAATATGAAATCTAATTGTAGACCATTTAAAACATTAGAAAAGAAAACAAATTTCTGGAAAACCATGTACCCACAATCCAGATTTCACATTGTGCCCTATTTGCTTCCAATTTCCTTTGTTCTCTTTTTAAAGAAAGAAGATAGAAAATAGTCAAAGCCCTACCTCTCCCTCTCATTTTTTCCCATGGTGTATCACATCTGTATCACATTCACATGTGTGATCTTACACTTTTACTCGATCTATAGGTATCCATGAATAATATTTAGTATAATAATATTGTTTTGAGTTTTTGTAGTTTGCATTTATTATCAATATGCTTTTCCAAACTTGCTTTTATCTTTTAACACTACCATTTTTGAGATTTATTCCCTTTGACATGTGTATACAGATCTGATCAGGCAGTGATACAGGCCTAGGGCAACACATATTACCATGGAGGTTAGGAAGGATTTCATGGAAGAAATGGCCTTTGAGCCAAAGAAATAAGAAGAAGATGTTCATGCTCGGACTTGGGCAAGCAAATGGAGTGGTGTGCGGATGTGTGTGCCCCAGCACAGGTATGCTCTCTGTGGAGGGTAGGGAAGCACATTCCAGGCAGAGACCTGGAGGCTGGAAAGAGCATCACCGCATGATCTGGGTGCTGCAAACAGCTCAGTATATTTGGTGGGATTTTAGGGGGTAGAGTGATTAGAAATGAAGCCAGAAACAGTGCCTGGTGCTTGGCTGTCATCATTATTTGCTGAATAAATGAATGATTAAAAGCTTTTAATGTTACAAATGCAATTATGAGGCAAGCCCTTAATTAACTAGAAGGTTCAAGGCATTGTTCCTTATTATTAGCAGAGCTCCCCAAACCCCATTGATTCCAAACTTTGTTCCTGAACATACGAGGACAAAGATGAGTCTTATTTCCCTATATCCATAAGCACAGTTTTGCAAGCCTGATTCAGTCTTATGAAATGGAGGCTATTTCAAATCTTTTAACCCAAAACTAGAAAGTTATAGGACATTCTTTAAGGTTAGAACTGTTGATGCAGCTGATTTAGAAAATTAAGTCAAATGAACTTATTCCTTCTAAACACAGGTAATATAATACAGGTCATTTGTCTTAGGATGGTTTGGGTAAGATACATCTATTATGAATTAAATTTTTTTCATTGATTCAAGTCATTTGTTAGCATCACTTCAAATTAATTTTATTTTTAAAGTTTATTTTTACTAAATGGATCTATGTTTCTTTCAAAACCTTAATTCATGAAGTAGTGGTTTCTGAGCATGTCTGATTGGGATTTTGTAGTCATGAAACTGAGAACAAGGTCAACATGTAGATCTCTTTTCCTTTGTGTTAGTCAGCAAAGGCTGGAAGTAGCCAGGTTAGCTCACTTCCAATTTGTTATAATTATTAGTGCTTCCCAGGCTTATCTACGATCTTCCATAGCTAACTTCTCGAAGCAATTCAAAGTTTGTACTCTAATATACTCTAATATACTGCTTTTTACAGTAGAATATTTATTTGGGCACTTGCGGGCATAGCCAGGGCTTTGGTAGGATGAATTTCCTAAACCCCAGAAAGTCAGTGCACCCTGGGTACTTTGGTGGTTTCTTTCCACTGACTGATCTCCAGCCACTGTGGTGCTACTGGGGTGGTTCAGGGAAAGCAGGACTAGGGATCCCTTTGTGGATGCAGGGAGAGATTTCTTTATTCCAAGCCAGGAGCTGCATTAGTCTTAGAGATGGAGTAGAAGGTACTCAGGTAGGTCATAACAAATCCCATCTTGCTGGAGGGAAGGGAGATGGATTTTTGTCATCTTGAATTAAGGTTCATATTTTTCTATAGGATTCATGTTGCAAATAATAATTAGATTTTCAGGGTAGCCCACAATATTCTATTTGCTTAAAATGTAGCTGAAGGAAAAATATGGTGTAAACACAATGTACATAACAGACAAACAGAGCTTCTCTAGTTGAAGCTAGGTTGGCCTCACAGTCTTGAGTATTGGTCCTTGAAATTCACTTTGCTCTTAGGTTTGCCTCACTCATCTCTGGGCTATCGCCACCCCTTCTGTCCTGAGGAGTGCTGTGTGCTTTTACTCCTCCATTACAAAAGAGGACAACCAATTCTATGGTCAATTCTCCAAGACCAAAGAAATATGGGGAACAGATTCAGCAGCAACAACAACAACAACAACAACAAAAAAAAAAACAAAAAACAAACAAAAAAGAATAGTAGTTTTTGAAATTTGGTCTGTCCCATCAATGTTGGCTGGTTGCACAAGACCCAACCAGGAAATATAAAATTGATTTTAAAAACAATCTAGGGCCATTCCTCAAAATTCCGATTCAGTGCAGGGTGCAGTGGTACACACCTGTAATCCCAGCGGCTTGGGAGCCTGAGGCAGGTGGATCGATCACGAGTTCAAATGAGTTCAAACCCAGTCTCAGCAATGTAGCAAGGCCCTGAGCAACTCAGCGAGACCCTGTCTAATAAAATACAGGAAGAGGCTGGGGATGTGGCTCAGTGGTTAAGTGCCCCTGGGTTCAATTTCCTGTACCAAACAAAAACAAAACCAAAAAAGCCCCAAATTCCAATTCAGTGGCCCTAGACTGGTTCATGTGTAATTTGTATATTAAAAAACCAGCTCCAAAGGATTATGGTCAGCAGCCATATTTGGAAATCTCTGAATTGAGTCATCTGGCTTCCTGGATCCTAAGCTGGTAGCTACCTTCTGCAGCAGTGTTTTCCAAACCAGGGCAGGAGGCAGATCCAGACACGTCAAGAGAGTCCTGAGGAGGGACAGGAGTCTCCTAGACTTTCTAAGGCTTGTCCCCCTACAGACTGGTTTCTTATATGAAAATTTCTCATTCCCATCAATTGCCGGTAGAGATTTCCACAATCACCTCCTTCCAGGACTTTGCCTCACCTCTGACCTTAACAAAACAAGCATAGCAGAAGAATATGATGCATTTAGTATCCCCCAGAATGAAACCACAGATGAGACTTGAAGAGACTGTTTTCTCATTACTCATCTGGGACCTGGTTCCTTAACATTTATATTCTTTTGAAAAAAATGTGCTCTAAGTCTAAATCATCCACTGAAAGGAACCGTCATAGTCACTCAACCTTTTGGCATAGAACTCTTAGAACTGCCTGTGATTCTGTGTCTTGTTGGGTATTATCACGAGAGTCCTCTTGATTCATGAAATGGTGCTTCCTTGTTAGCATTGAAAACACTAGGTTGGGGCTGGGGTTGGGGCTCAGTGGTAGAGTACTTGCCTAGCAAGTGTGAGCACTGGGTTCGATCCTCAGCACCACATAAAAATAAATAAATAAAATAAAGGTATTGTGTCCATCTGCAACTAAAACAATATTTTTTAAAAAACCTTTAAATAAAGGAAAACACTAGGTTCTAGATCCTAAAGGAAACAGGAGCTAGCCAGGGAGGAAATGGAAAGGAACTAAGAACTGGAGAGAAAGAGAAAACAGACTTAGAGGGATGCTTTTGGATGGGATCTTGGTTCCTGGGTGAGTGGAGTATGCTGGTTAATGATCATAATTATAGCTACAGTGTTGTGCTAAGCACTGTACAGAGTTCCTATCATTTGACCCTCATGACAACCCAAGAAAATAGCTCTGATTGTTACCCCCAGTAAACAGAGGAGCCTGACATATGGCTAAGTAGAGTAACTTGCCTTAGGTCATGTAACAAATGCAAGTGTTGGACCCACATTGAAATCACTCAGGCAGATAGCTGCAGAAACTGCACTCGGGCATGCATTTGTGTTGTTGTTGTAGCTGTTACTGTGAGTGACATATTCGAAGCAAATCCCAATCCTATGTCATTTCACTCCCACATACTTAATTTTGCATTTCTAGAAACTATGGATACTTTCTTATGTTACCATAGTGCTATTATGATACCTAACAAAAGTAGCAGTAATTCCTTGATATTTCATAAAATTCAATTATCTTCCAGTTTCTCAGATCGTTTTAAAATGTCTTTGTTAAAATCTTGATTCATACACATCAGGATGCAAATAATGTTGTATTCCCGACAAGTATTACTTTACTCAACTTTATTTTCTTGAGAGCAGACCCATCTCTTTAAAAACAATGCCATTAACGTGGCTGGGCACGGTGGCTCACACCTGCAATTCCAGCTACTTGGAAGGCTGAGGCTGGAGGATCACAAGTTCGGGGCCTGCTTGGGCCATTTAGCAAGATGATGTCTCAAAACAGAATTTCAAAAGGGCTTAGGATATAGCTCACTGGTAGAGGTACTTAGCATGTATGAGGCTCTGGATTCAAGCCACACACACACACACAGCCATTAACCCAGCAAATAAACCTGATCAGTTAACCTGCAGAAATCCCCAATGTAGATGAGTCTGCTTCTCCAGTGTCATTTAACTTGCAGAATCTTTTCACTTAATTCTTAGTACTGTACATTGTCTGTCTTGGACATGTTATTCTAGGCAGTGCAATGCAAACTACTTTGTCATCTCTTTGAAAGATATCAGGAAAAATTTCACTTATTTCTTAGTGCTTTTTCTTTGGATATTTTTTAAAATTTATTTTTAATTATCAGCCTTGTATTTCCCCTAGGAATGGATCATCATTTATTCAACTATGTTTTCTCTGCTGTTTCATAATTGGTTTATAACTTTTTTTTCTGGATTGTGCTTTAGTAGACATCTTTACAAATACAATGCTTTTTATTGTTTCACTACAGTAGCACTCAGATGGGGAGTTAAAGTGTCAAAACTTCTGAGTACTTCAGTGGGTATAGAAGTATAGAAAATTACTTTCTATAGGAATGCACTTTCTTTACATTAACAAGTTAAAACCCAAAGTTTCTCGGATTTGATGGGAAGACCTCATGGATTCTTTGGGTAAACAGAGACACAGGAGTAAGTGCGTAATTGCAAATTTGTCCCAAGTCTCTCCTGATATCTTTCACAGAGGTGATAAAGAAGATTAGCATTGCATGACCCTGAACAGCACATCCAGGAGAGGCAACATACAGTGTAGGGATTAACTGGAGATAATTGAAGTGATATCCTGACCTACTGATTTAGTATATTGCAATATTATCATTTGGGCTTAATTCCGTAATCCTGTTTTAAAGGGGATTTTGTTTTAGTATGTACTAATGAATTCTACTTGGTTGTTCTAGTGAAGTCTACCACAGTCAATTTAGACACTCCATTTTGAATAGATACTTAGTTTAAATGTGATAAAGCAAAGTAAAAACAAGAAATGAAAGTCTTGCCTCTTTCCCCAGTACCTCTTATCTGTCATATCCTAGCTAGTTGTTTTTTTGTTTGTTAGATGATGTTTTGCAGGTGACTTTTCTACAGAACACTTTATCATCTTTAGGCATAAAGAATGTATTACCATGATGATTTCACAGAAGGGGTACAGTAATAAGAATATGAGCCTGATTTCCTTATGCCTTCACACCTGTCCACTCCCTCCTTTCTAAGTCTGTAGTGTCTCTCTCTTACTCTTGAGACAGTACTTGTTGGATGTTTTAGTTAAAAATTATCCAGGCTTCTGAAACAAAGATACCCTAAAAGTACAATGACTTCAGTAAAGAAGGAATTTATTTTTCTCTCACATAGCAGTTCCAATGTGTGTGTTCCAGATATATGGAGCAGATTTGCTCCACGTAGGCTTTGGGAATTCTGGATCCTCTGCTTTATTAACTCTGCCAGCCCTTAGGCTCTAGTCAGTGTCCATGTGTTGAGGGTGGGTCTTTGCCATTTGAGTTCCAGTTCGTGGGAGAGAGATAGAAAGGAAGTTTGGGGCAAGGAATTCCCCTTGGGCTCAGGAGTTGCATATGCTTCCACTCATATTCCTTTGGTAAGAACTTAATCAGATGACCATTATTTAACTGCAAAGGAGATGGAGAAGCATAGTTTTTGGCCAGGTAGCCTGTTTCCAGGAAGGGATGGAGAATACAGTTTGGTAGGTAAGAAGCAGCCTATGCTATTATCTGTGACGGTGGGTTCTGCAATTAGATAGACATAAGGTCCAACCTTGGCTCTACTAAGATAGCCAAGAACAAATGATTTACTATCTTAATTTTCTTCTTAGAAAAATGGAGATAATTTCTACTTTATAAAATTGCTATAAGAAATAAATTAAAGGTGCAAGTATGTGGAAAGTGCTTAAGAAAAAAACAAACAAACAAAACCATTGGTAATTAGGAGCCCAGAGTTGGGAATCAGACCGGCTGAGTTATAATCCTGGCTGTGATTTTGTTAGCTGTGTGGCTTTGGATATGTTTTGCAAAATTCTCTGAGATTTCTTTTCCTCCTCTATGTAATGGGACTATTATTTGGGCCTACCTCATCAGAGTTATAGAAAGAATTTGATGAGGTCCTCCATGCTGGATATATTACATTATTAATCCATGCTTGATCAATCATGACAATCTTCTCATATTTATTATTATGTGTGTTCATTTGTCAACTAATTGACAAAATGTAGTTGCTCTACCAAATGTAGTAAAACACAATCATGTAAGCATGCACCTATCCCAAGTTTCTTTATTCTTTTGTATGTCTTGCCATTTGTTCCTGCATCCTGCTAGCAGGTTTAGATGTTCAGTTGATGTCTTAAGTTTGTGTACTGGTTCCACTCCAACTTCTCATGTAATCACCTACTGATGACTTTATATAAGTCACATAGATGATGTTATTCACTATGAACTTTACAGCTTGTCCCAGAAGCTGAGTAAATATTTTTTTCTATAATGACCTTAGTCTCATGCAACTGTTCGAATGGAGTAAGCAGGCCAAAAATCTCTCTATGGATAAACTAGGCAATGTGATAAAAATGGAAGCGCAGAGAATGGTACATGGCTGCTTTAACTTCAGGGTATTTCTCTCTTGAATCAATGAAATGACACTGGATTGCATGTTTCAGGTCTGATTTTGGCATTTATTGGCAGGATTTTAATTATCTGATTTTATACAGGTAACCTAAAGCCCCATGTTTCTCCTCTTCACCTCCACGGACCCCTCCATGAGTCCCACATGACTGCAGGTACACTTTCCTCTTCTCTGTCTTGCCACCCACTACTTACAGAGCTGACATACTGCTCTGCTGTACCATTGTGCTGTGCTGAGCACCGTGGCATTCACTCTGGCTCCAGTGATGTCAAGTGAGGGGGTATGGATGGCTTTTTCAAACTTGAGACTAGCAAATGATAAAGCCCCTTTTTGTTTGAAACCATTGAAACTGTAGTCTTGAGTTCTCGCTTATTTAGGTAAAACTGTGGGGTGGGTCTTTTTCTCTCCCACACCCCCACCCGCTGGCTGCTGTAGTTTTGCATGGAGTAATTGAGCAAATGAAATACCAAACGTATAAAAGGTAACATTATCAAAGTGAATGAACAAGCGCTTACCTAGCCGAACTGTAAGACATGGAAAAATAGGAAGACAAGTTAATGATCTAGAAATTGTATGGCTTTGCTGCCTTAGAATCATGGCAAATGGAACATATGGCACTGGGTCATTTTTTGCATTGATATGAAAAGAAAATGAGTTTATTTTATAAATAAATGGAGTTTGTGTTTCTGTTTGTTATTCATGACTGTAATGTTTACTTCTCCTGCAATAGAAATATGTCACCTAAATATTAAATATAGATAAAGATTTTTTCAGCTATTAATGAAAAATTTTTCTTTACATGCTGTGACTTCATTCACTTCAATAAACATTTTATGCTTTTTCTTTCATTTGCTATTTGTCTGATGAGACTGTCTGTGAACAGAGAGATCTGGGGAGCGGGGAGGAACTGGTGAATGGACTGACATATTGGAATGTTATTTGCCTTAGTGTTCGAATTTTACATTAAGGCCTAGAATCAAATTTACTTCATTTTCTCATGGATTTTATGATAATGGTGTTTCTATTTCCTATATAGAGATTTAGAGTAGGCTCAGAATTCCATTAAAGTTGCCATTAAGAAATCTACCACATGAATTGTTGGTGTCATGAGGGACTGTTATTATTTTTGTCTTTGTCATGAGTGGCGCAATTAATAATTACTCAGAGGTGGATTGTCTTTAAATGCAAGTGTATATTCAATCACAACAATCATCAAATATAATCAATTAATGCAAAAAGTGTTGGGTGTGCTGAAGCACCCCAACTAGCATTCAGTGTGCACTAATTAAACACTATAGGTAAGTCACATTGTCCTAGGGCAACTAACCACTACCAGTAATTCACACAATCCTAGGGCGACCGCGAACCCTACCTCCAGTGCCACGTGACCTCTACCAGCCAAAGAGCAGACATTTTTCTTGTCTGATGGTTCTCTTCAGCTGACAGCTGGACATCAGGGAATGGTGGAGTTGATCCAGGGATGAACAGCAAGGCAGCCAATCTCACTTATGTCCTTGGAGCAAAAGCCCCCAGTGTGGCAGGACAAGCAGTTTAAATGCAGTTCCAAGTTGGTTGTGTAAGCTGGTGATTGGTCACACCAAGTGAATGTCAATGTCCATTGGTTATGTCCAGTGAGATAGTATAATTGCAACTGGGAATATTCTTTGTGCATGTGCATGGAGCTGTGCTCCCTATCAATTGTAGCCAGTCATTGCTAAGCAGGCCTATGGCTAGTGCCCCTTACAGCCCCTTATCGATTACAGGCAGGCATGACTAAGCGTGTCCATGGCTGCTCTTCCTTATGGCCAACAACTTAGTGAGTCCCCAGCATGTCCAGGCATGTCTATGGCATTTGCTCCTTACAGTCTTACTATGGCCTCTAACTTATTTCTGGCAACAGAAACCCTCTTTTTTATGTAGAAGTTACCCCATGCCCCATTCTCAGTTCATATCATCCAAGCCTAGCCATTCAAGTTCCTCAGTAATTGGGTAAACAGTGGGCTTGTGTCCCAGGTGGTTAGCGTCGATTACAGGACTTTTTGAGAAAAAAGAGTCCTCCATTCATTGAAAATGAGAGAATGAAGCAGAAAACTGACAAAAGTGATCTTGGCTTCCACATAGTGAGAATTGCCTAAGACTGAAGACAGCTCAGAAAAACTGAACCAAGGCATGCAGAAAGATTTCTGACCATATCATTAGAGCATCCATGCTTGAGTAAGATTTCCTTTACCATTGTTTTCTTCAAACTATTCTGAGTGTCTTCTACTTGGAGTTGAAGGAGTTCTGGCCATTATAAGCATCACTATTTTTTTCAAAAAGCATCTGTTCAGCAATTGGGTCGTTGCATACTAACCACTTAAAAATGCCTTCCTGTATACCAGGAGAATACAGTATGAATAGAACATTGGAATCAGAAGGGCCCCCTGGCTCAGTCTCTTACCCGGTGCAGAACTACCTTAGTCTCCTTCGCTGACGGTCACTTTAGAATCAAAATCACTGCAATTTTCAATGATTTCAAGATGTAACAGTGCTTTCATTTCCTATTCTGAGTTTCAGAATAGTCCTTGAATTCCATTATAGTCGCTCTTTCAAAAAAATTCACCAATGTCAGGTAACTCGTTACCTTACAAATCAGTGCATTTCACATTTGAAAAATTGTAATTCTCAGAAGA
Source organism: Geosciurus inauris (assembly GCA_004024805.1). Taxonomy (NCBI): domain Eukaryota; kingdom Metazoa; phylum Chordata; class Mammalia; order Rodentia; family Sciuridae; genus Geosciurus; species Geosciurus inauris. The sequence goes on along the minus strand of PVHX01003276.1, from coordinate 97,787 downwards.
TTTTACCTTTTATTGAGTTGAAATGCATTTTATTTTCACTTTGGCCATTGGTCCTAATTCTGCTTGGAGCTGTGCATACTAAAGTAATTCTCTCTTTCACACAGTGGTGCTTCAGATACTTGAAATACCAGTTATGTCACTCTGTCTTCTTTGCTCCCAACTGCCTAAACCCAGTTCCTTCCTTCATCCTTCACAGAATGGGGATATGTAGACCACTCAATTTCCTTCCTCTGGTTAAATGTCCCTTTTAACCTGGGACCAGCCCTTATCTAGCACTTCCTTTGTTTTCCTCTAGACACTTACATGATTGCAGCCTTATACTGAGTTACATTTTAGGGCTTCTATTTCCCACAATTCCTGATTTATAATGAGATTAGTAGCTCATTGTATAATGGGCCTGCGGTGAGCTAGTTCTCTTCTATTTCTCTCACATTTTTTTTTTTTCCTCTCGAAGAGTTCTTAACCAAGGTCTGTGTTTGAGTTTTAATCATTTTGGTCTGTATTAGGACTTTGCAAAAGCCATAAACTCTGTTCCCCTAAATTTCCAACACAGTGTGGAAGGTATCGTTTTGCCCACGTGTTTCTGTCCACCTGCAGTGAGGTGGCCCAGATGTCTCCATAAAGCCACACAGGCTAAGTTCTTCCCTTATAGATCAGGAAACAGAGTCACAGGTGATTAGGCAAAGGGCAAATTGAGGTCATGGTAAAACCAGGGATAGAATCTGGGTCTTTGTGAAAAAGCACCCCATTATTTTAGCTGAGTTTGGGAAGGAAAAAAATTAGATGTGATATGTTTGAAATGTGCATATTTCTTTCCTTTTTGTGTACTCAGACAGTGAAGACCCTGGAGGGCCTCCCCACCTGTGTATGGTGCCCTCCTTATTTTCCTTCCAACCTGCCAAACCTCTCTTTTTCAGTGCCAAATACATCCAAGGATACGTTTCAGGCAAATATTGCTCTGGGAAAGTCTGAAAGATCTGAGATGGATGCTCCAATTCTAAGCCAGCTGGCTCAGGAAGCAGAGCAACATTGTCCTGTCAAGACTCAGACACTCTTAAAACTTCAGCTTGGTGGCAGCTACATTGTGTTTTCTATTTGTTTTTAACCTCCTGAGTTTTTGAAGGCTATTTGCATAAAAATAGCATCTTCTCATTCTTGTCAGTTCCTGAGGAGGACTGCTCCCCCGGAGTCTTAATCCTGTTAGTAAGACTTGTGGATTGGACTGTTTTCCTGGGGGATTATGACATCTGAGAAGACACGGCCAGCTGGAGAATCTCAAACTCTATATGAATATAGACACAGCCTGGAGAAAATACCTTATTATTAAAGAAAAAACAGAAGAAATAAAAACATGGGAGTGATGGGAAAGAACATATGAAGGAAAATTACTACAAAATAGAGTTTAAAATTTGTGATCTGGAAGAAGTCATAAGAAACCATAGATGTTACTGGACTTATGTTGGGGTTATTTCCTGATAAACTCATTGCAAGTTTAAAATGCACTTTGTCCAGCTAGCCTACTGACTACCACAGTACAACCTGCCCTACTTTAAACATGTTCCCAACACCTCCCTCAGCCTATAGTTGGACAAAATCCTCTAACACAAAGCCTAATTTATAACAGAGCATTGACTATCTCATGTACACGCACAGATGAGCATTTTGTAGACAAGAAAAGATGTGAAAACAAAACAATATCCAAAAAATGCTGGCAACATGGTCCTCTGTAGAGTGTTGGTGATCTGCCTTCCCGATGGCTTGACTGACTGGGAGCTGTGGCTTGCTGCTGCTCACCAGTGTCATGTTACCATCCTGGGAAAAGATTGATGTTCCAAGTCTAATTTCTACTAAAGGTTTATTTCTTTACACCGTCATCAAGCCAAAGGATCCTAAGTGGAGCCATGGTATGGTGAGCCATTGTAGAGTGGGAACCACATGTAGTAACGGTGCCTCTGGGAAGAGGAATGAGTGGCTGGAGATCTGGGTGGAAGTGAAGCTTTTTGGTTTTGAACCGTGTCTCTGAATGGATGACTTCTGCAAAAAAAAAAAAAAAATGACCTCAAAACAACAAAATAAGTAGAAAGTGCTGCCAACAGTTCCCTCACCAGAAACAAGTATTTTGATTCAAGAACTTTCTTTCTTTTTTTTTCTTTCCTTTTTTTAAATGTTTCAAGTAAGTTTTGTAAATAGCTTTGGAGAAAGTGTTATAAAGCCAATTAATTCGTTTAGCTTAGTTTTCTTTGATGTGTGGAATTTTCTTTGCTTAAAATTTTGGTTGTTGCTACCTTTAAGGTTGTTTTTTTGTTTGTTTGTTTTTGTTTTTTTTCCCCAATCATCATGTCTTATTTCAGTATTTTCTGCCTTAGTACTCATTGATTTTTATCATTCTAAAGACAATTGGACAAGCAAATCATATTCCACTTCCATCTTTCTAGTCTTCCTGCACACTACTTGATATTTTGAAAATAGCTCCTGGCCCATTTTATTGCCATCACATCTCCTTTCTCTTAAAATGTGGTCTTTCTAGGTAATGGACCAACTTTGCTCATCCTGAGATTCTTTTGCCATTTGTTGACTATTTCTGTGTGTAATGAGTAAAATCAGCATTTGTGACTCTAACATTTCCACATTGGTAAATACGGAGATAGCCGTTCTCAACAGATGCAGCTTCGTGGAGATTTTTCTATTTGGAAAGACATGATTTTTGACATGATTTTTTTTCTGCCATTGGTTTTGCCTCCTCTAGAAATAATAGCCATGGCTGCCACTATTTGTGATGGGAGAGAGTCTGTAGAAAGAAAGGATGTTGGCTTCAAGGTAAGGGTTTTGGCACATCCAATGCCATCTCATTGGTTACAAAGCCTTCCTGGAAGGTGTGCAATTATTCAGCTTGCACAGTACAATTAAGTAAACAATTCATTTAGTCTCTCTATTGATACTCCGTTGCAGACGGATGGGGTGGCTCAGGAGATTGGAAATGGGAGCTGTAGCCTTTTCCCTTGATGTAGGTGGTTTGGATCTATTTGTTAGGGTAGTGACCACATAGTGCCTCCATCTGATGGCTGTGCAGCGACCCATGTGAAGCAGACTGGTGCTTTCAGGCCCATGGAGAGGCGGTCACATCTCAACATCCAGGATCCCAGCTGGCAGAAATATGTGAGGATTATACTGATATGATTCTATTCAGTTTGTGCTTTAGTGAAATTCATATCTTGAAAGTCCTACTTGCAGTAAAGTGAGCTTCAGAATATCTTCATAAACTCTGAGCAAAGGTCTCGCCCTTCTACATTTGTCTGGTGATTGGGACACTTGGTCTGTTTATCTTGGCTTGGTGGCTTTAGGAATCTTTAGGTTCATAAGATTTCTCCCAGTTTGCTCCCACATTTGTGAATGTCAAGATAGTATATCTACTCACAAACTACTTGGAGAAACATAGTACTTGGGTATAGGATTCTGTTTTCAATTTGTAATAAACCATGGCATGACTTGCCCTGGTAGTTATAGTCTGAAGGAAGCTTCTTGGAAATGAAACAGATGTGCTTATAAACTGAAAGGTGCCATTCAGGGTAAGAAATCTACCCTGGTTTTGTTTTCCAATCTAATACAATATTTAGCAATCCTTTCCTATGCAAATTTACTAATTCTTTTGCTTTTATTAATTGGAATGAGAAATATAGATCTGGGCCTCAGATAGATTGTCAAAACTGAATGCAATACTTAATAAAGAGAAAATATGCTAGGCACAGTGGTCCATGCCTGTAATCCCAGTGGCTTGGGAGGCCGAGGCAGGAGGATCCCAAGTTCAAAGCCAGTCTCAGCAAAAGTGAGGTGCTAAGCAACTCAGTGAGACCCTGTCTCTAAATAAAACAAAAATGGGGCTAGGAATGTGGCTCAGTGGTTGAGTGCCCCTGAGTTCAATACCCGGTACCAAAACAAAAACAAAAACAAAAACAAAAAAGAGGGAAAAATACATATATGCAAAATCCTAGGGTGTATAGTTACCAATGACATCTGCACAACCCCATGACATTTAAGAAAGTTACCATTTGCTAAGGATCCTTTGAAGATTCGATAGGTATTGCAGCATGGGACATAAATATAAATCTTAATAAAAACAGAATAAATAATAAAATTCATGTAGGACAGATGAGGCTAGACACCCAAGGAATTAGCAGGAAGTAGATTTATTGGCTGCAGCTGGCCCATCCAGAATGTGGCTTATGCTTGAAATTTCCACCTCTGGACCATGAGTCTAGAAAGTCTTTGAACTTTATATCCAGTGTGTGTGTGTGTGTGTGTGTGTGTGCGCGCGCGCGCGCACATGCGCGTGTGTTGGTACTTAGAGGTTTACATTTTTGCAGGAGTCTACATAAAAGTAATTTTTTCTTAGAGTTCTCAGAAAGTGCTTTTTGTCTCATTTTTCAGAACGATCAGAGGTTTTACATATTTTACCACAAAAGCAGGAATAGCATCATCCAGTCCACTGTTAAACTTAGCTTTTTCAAGACAGAGCGACAGGAAATAGAAGTTCTAACCACACTGAGCTCTTTTGTGGAAATCTTTGCTGATATTCTGTTAACAAGAACAATTCTGGTGAAGGTCTCTGGAGAAGCTTAATTAAGATGCATGGGTGGAGGAGGGGGCGCCACTACAAAATCTTCTTTAGAGCTTGGGAGGCTGCAGCAGGCTCAGGCATTGGAAAGTCTAGTCTTTTTAATTTTTTTTTTTTTTTTACCAATCATCCATCTGTTCCTAAATTTCGTTTTGGTCTAAGGGTTTTCCTAAGAATTATATGCTGTAATTGTTTGGATCTGGAATGTCCCACAAAGGCCCAGGTCTTAAAGACTTGGACCCCAGCTTGGCACTATTGGGAGATGATGGAAACTTTAAGAGGGAAGGCCCAGTGAGAAGTTTTGAGTTGTTAGAGTTGTGCCATCCAAGGGGCTTGGGGGACCCTGGCCTCTCCTCTTTCTCCCTCTGTTTTGCTTCTGGGCCATGATTCTCTCTCCCTCTAGCAATTTTGCTCAACTGAGTGCTCCCTGCCATGTGCTGCCTCAATCCAGGCCCAAAAGCAATGGGCTCCATAGATCCTGGAGTGGTACATTTAAACTATGAACCCAAACAAATCTTTTCACTGTATATGCTGATTATTACAGGTATTTGTTACAGTAACAGAAAGCTAACTAACAGATGCCTCTTGGTATGGGCACCAACTGGGTCTGAGGTTTCTAGATTCTGATTTGTCAATGTTAGAGATGATCTTTCAGATCAAATGGGCTTCTCCTCAGCGTCCCTTACAGGTCCCACAACCTCTGCTCTTCTTTTTCGACCTGCGTGGCCCAGTGGCCAGGTGATGAATGGAACTGTGTGCTAATAAGCATAATGGAAGCTAGAAATGTTTCCTGGTCATATCAGCCTGTGGCTCTAGGGAGCCAAGGGGGCAGTACCTCTCAAGGGCAATCTAGGGTTGGTTACATGCCTGACTGTTTTTCAGAGTGACATCTCCTAGTACATCCTACCAGTGCTAATGTACTAGTTCTGGTCTGGAGGCTGATAGGGCCATGGTGCAGGGGAAGGGAGTGCAGGTGGGCAGAGTAGCACAAGGCCTGTTGGTCCTTGAGTGGTTAATGGGGGCAAAAAATGTGTGCTTATGTTAAAGGGGACACTCATCTAGTTGTAGCCAGTGACTGTGATGATTTCTTCATTTTAAAAATGATCATGGACCCTAACTTTCTTATGGGTCATGGTGAGTAGCAGACCACTATTAATGAAAATATTTTTAAAACCCCTTCGCTTTCTTTGCAGAAAAACTGAACATACTAGAGAAAGACGTGAATGAAATAGCAGACTTATCTTTTCCCTTTCCCTTTTACGCCCAGTCCTGATGGGACTAGAGGTCCACCAGTCCTTGGCTGTGGACTGAGTCACATCTGTAGGTTCTGAGCTGGTTTGGGGAGGTAGTGGGATTGGATTTGTGACAGCTCCCTTTGTTCATGACATAATCAAATGTCAGAAGCCACCTGGTTTCCTTAATTTGATTAAAGTTTATTATTAAACTGCAAAATGTCACTGAAATACGGAACCGAATGGGAGGAGAGTCAAGTTGGATCTTTCTGTTGACAAGAAATTAGCAACTCTTGTAAATACATCATGAATTACAGAAACACAGTGGGATGATTTTCAACTCCTTTGGTGAAAGGCTTTTCGAGTTCTTTTTGCAAATTATTTGAGAAGAATCTTGTGGGAGGTTATGGAACCGATTCACTGCCTCACAGGAAGACTGATTCGACTTTTATCTCCTGAGGTTGGCAATAAATGCTTTTATGCCATTTAGAGAAGCTTCTATAACTTCTTTTCTGTGACTCGTAGCTTTCTGAGTGGTCATATTATGTTTTACAATGAGGACTATAATGAGCGTTTGCAGGGAAGTGTTATCTGAATCGAGCTAGCCATTATGAGTATGAGAATATAAAATAAAGAGAAGCAATTGATCTTTCTAGACTTCACATTTGCAAGGTACCCGGGCCCTAGGAACTAACTTTCCTGTTAAGAGGAAAGAAATTTGGTGACTATCTTAAAACAAACAAAATTAATTCTGTCTTTAAAGCTTTCAGGCAGACGCTTTAAACTTGCATAGGCTACCCATAATTTTAGGGAAAGTGGGTAGCTTTAAGGCTAGATTGTTTTCTCTGTTGGTGGGTGTAAATGTATATGAAAGCTATTTGTATCTCATGTAAAATTGGGTCTGTTGACATAAGCATATTTTTTAAAAAAGCTTGGATATAGAAGTCTGCATGAAGACTTCAAAGTTGCCTCTTCCTGAGAACTGGAATTTAGTCAAACATGTTACTGTGAGATGAGTCACAATTTGAAAGAAATATTTTACATAGATTTTTCTCTGCATTTGTATCAGAATGGGTTTTGTAAAGAGAAGTTAAAAGTAAATGTCAGTACATGGGGAGCAGAAAACCTCTGGTGCTGAAATGTCATTCAGGATGGGAATACTAGAGCTAAAATAATGATATTTTGTATTTCCCTTCTTCTCTTTTCATTTGTTACCTCTTTCCGAGTTCACAATCTGTTGCCTTTCTCCATATTGAAAAAGAACTAGAATTGGACTAGTATAAAAGTTTATACAATGAGATCCTTAGACTTAGGAAATTGAAATATTTAAGCTTTCATACACATTTCATTGTCATTTATAGTCTACCAAAGCAAAGCATGAATCACTGTGCACCAAAACAATGGTTTTATTTGAATTCTGAATTAAGGTTCACATAGGGCCAAATTTGTTTATTTTCAACAAAATAATTTGAGGTTAAAAATTCCTTTCCTTTCTTTCCCTAAGTAATATTTAGAACTGTACAGCTTACCATCCTATAGCCTATGTTTAGCAGGCTCTTTTCAAAAATTGGTGCAAGTTTTACCCTTCAATTTGCATCCAGAGGTCAGTGATTGGAGGAAGGAGGTAAGGAAAGTAGAAACACAGGGCTTTTGAGTACATGTAATCACCACATCCATTTGTTGTGCGGCTTCATTCATATTTTGTTTAATCAAAAGAGCTCGATTCTAATCTTGGTTCTGCCCTTAACTAGCTGTTTGACTTTGGTCACGACTCCATAACTTCTGAGTCACACCTTATCTGTCAAAGTGGTTGGAGTAGATGATCAGTGATCAGAGTCGATGATTCTGCACATACTCTAATTTCTCAGATATCTTTCTGGGGAAATTTTACTGTAGTTTGTTTTTTATGTGATTTCCCAGTGAATGGGGGATTTCATTGGTGGCTGACAGAATAAAAGAAGTAGGAATTAGATCCTGCAGATTTTTTCTCAAGGCAGCAAGGAAGCTGCTTTCTCAAAGTCAAAAGGCATGGGTCAAGTTGAAGTCCACTGATCACCAGGCTGTTAATCCAGACACACGGAAGTCATCCACATGGAAGTCATGTCTGTCTGTCTGTCTTTCCTCACTTTACTCCCTCCTTCCTTCCTCCCCTTTCCACCTCTTTCTTACCACCACCATGCAATCGCACCTGTCATTTCTAATTGCTAAATATTTCTTGCCTCTAACTTCCATCTCCATTAATAATAATCAGAAGCATTACCTAATTTCATACTTAATCTTTTACCTAAATTACCACTGCAACCTCATAACCAATTTCCCCATTTCCAGTCCTGCCTCTCCATTTTCCATGCAGTACCCAATATGATCTCATTTTATTCCTCTCTCCACCCCACCTGTATGCTTAGGTGGGAGCCTCCTTTAGATTCCAAGATGTCAAGATCTTCCTCTTATCAGGAAAACATGATGTTCCCTCTGCCTGGAACACTCTTCTACTCTTTACATGTCTGGAACTTTCTCTTCCAGCATGTCCCATTTTACTTATCACCTCTTTAGAGAGATGGTCCTCAACTAAGCTATTCTCTATCATTTTCCTTCTCCTTCTATTACTTTTTTCTTCTTGGCACTTAAAGTGGTAAAGTATTTATTTGCTTGTATAATGAGTATAAATCCTTATAAAACAATTTGCAAAAATAGAATGTTAGTTATTTATAACTGGAGCAAACTCAGATCAGGAGCTTTCATTTTGATTCATTGATGGTCACAGGAGGAGGAAAATTCTTATCAATTGGAGATAAATTCAGATAATTCTGGATCTGCCCAGTTTCTTTTTGGTAAGTGTTCTATCAATTAAGAATGCTTTCCTAGCTGGGCACGGTGGTGCA